>JANFAE010000173.1:0-202591 GCA_024613145.1 Pisolithus marmoratus
CCTATGTCTGCCGGATCTCATCCCGCACAACCCGAGGAGGCTCTCGTCACTAATGGCGAGACAGCTGCGACAGCAGAAAAGGAGAGCGTGAACAGTCAAGCTGCAGAGCAGTGTTCAGAATGCCCCTGGCAGCTCGTCGAAGTGTAACGATAAGTGCTTCCTTGCCAAGCCATTGAGGAAGGGGGTCGGCAAAGGTTGGCTTGATGGTTGTACACCTGGATGACCACTGGCCCTACATTGCTGTGTACTTCTGCCTCGGCTGGCTCATAAATTTTTGTCCCTCCGCCCTTTCATGCCTTTTCGGGGCGTTCCTGACACCGCACGTCTTAGGTTTACGGGATGACCATGTACTTCGGTATTCACTTTAAGTTCAGGCCTGGTTATGCAGGCAGTGCTTAACGTTCTCATTCCTCAAAGTGACACGGCAGTGCCTATTACGCGGCCAGCCTGAAAGACTCCTGAATAAACACGTAAGTTGCCTGGCGAAGCGTGTTCCCCATAAATTTCTGAGCAGGTTCTACTACCTTGTTACTGCCATGTCCTCCGCTCCCAATCATAACAGTTTCCTCAAGGATAAGGATTGCGGTGTCAGACCTGGGGACGTTCTGCAGGCTAGTACACAAGATATCTTTTTCAGGGGAATCCTTCGATCCCGTGTACCATGCAAAAGCAAAAATTCTGAACGACGCCATCCAAGAAATAGGCATGGGGAAGTACCAAGTATACACCATTTGTCTGTACATCCAGTCGCAATGGTTAATCTCCCGGTCCACAGTGGTATCTGTTTTTCGTTTGCGGATTTGGCTGGTTTGCGTAAGTTTCTTTTGGCTTCTTTATTAACAAACTTTGACTCTCTGATAAGGGATAATCTGGTACGTATTGTCAGATCAGCGTCGCAGGCGGTACAGTCATGATCATCCTTGTCGTGTTGCCAATCTCAATAGATCGCTCCTGGCTTAATTTACGCTTCGGTAATAGGGGATGTCTATTTTTCCCAATACGGGATCGGAGTTGGGTGGACCGTCGGTTTGCTCATCGGATCAGTCGTTTGGGGTGTTGGCTCTGACATCTGGGGTCGGAGGTAATATCATCTGTTGCGTTGGAACGACTGTCTCACAATTCACAGGTGGTCCTTCAACTTTACTCTCCTTATAACAGGTGTTTTTGCCCTCCGCTGCCGGTGCATCACCTTATTACCTCACGTTGTGTATACTTCTGGGCCTTTTGTCCACCGGCGTGGGGGGAAACCTTACTGTTGATCCCACAATCTTTCTTGGTACGTGACTCCCTGTGAATATATTCTGGCAAACTGACAGCAGCCTGAATGCAGAATATGTTCCCACTTCTCATCAATATCTGTTGACGGTACTGTCCGTCTGGCAGGCGATCGGACAGGTCGTTGGTACCTTGGTGTGTTTCAATGGTATCCCAGTATCCTGGGCTATGGTTGATCGAGATTTCAAGGTTGCATGGCCCTTGATCAGTGACTACTCTTGTCCGAGCAATTCGGCAACGTGTCCTGCGTTATCGAACAAAGGGTGGCGCTATTACCTCTTCACTATGGGCGCGGTCATAATGGTCATGTGGATTCTTCGTTTCTTCGTATTCAATTTGCAGGAGAGCCCAAAGTTCCTCATGAGTCGTGGGAGAGACGACGAAGCAGTTGCAGCCGTGCATCGACTTGCTGCTTTCAACGGAAAAGTAAGTCGCTTGACGATTGAACATCTAGAGGAAGCAGACAAATCCTTTGGATCTGCCCAAGGCGAGGCTCGTGCAAGTGGCCTTAAGCCACTGTTTGCGACACGAAAGCTAGCTTACACGACCTGTATACTGATTGTCTTGTGGGGTAATGCCCAGCTCATGCCAAACTGGGATGTATGACTAACCCTGGGTGTATTAGCCCTGACTGGCCTGGCGTTCCCTTTGTAAGTAGTACCCACCATGTTGCGTTCCTGTCTTATTCTCCTACAGGTATAACGCCGTCCTGACGTACGTTTCTGTTGCTAGTGTCGAGGATGCCAAACACTGAGGAGTCATTTTTAGTGGATCATATCTTACAAAAACTCTTGATACCGTTTTTCGTGATGTGCGTCATACATTACCTGCTAATGCAGGTATTGACGGAGCAATAGCGAGTCATATTGAGTGCTGTCAGTGTACCTGGGGCGCCGATGGCAGGTTACCTCGTCGAGCTCCCAATCTTCGGACGGCGCCGTACACTCTTCATCTTCACCAGTAAGTCTCGTTTACCTTGAGGGTCCGCTCAACGCGATTTTGAATGATACTACAGTCCTCACGGGCGCCTTGATCCTCGCGTCAACCACTGCCGAAACGTTCGACTTGTACCTCGGTTTGGGATTCAGCTTCACCACCAGCGTGATGTATGGCGTTTTGTACGCCCTTTCCTCCGAATTATTTCCTACCAGAACCAGGGGGACCGGTAACGCTATCGTCGCTGCTGTAAATCGTATCTTTGGTTTGATTGTGAGTACTCCCGTCCAAGCACTCAGAACTGAGCAACAATGATGTGATGCGATAAATATCCAGGCCCTGCTCATCCTGTATTTGAACAGTTTCGAAGTCCGGATGGTGTCCGGAGGGATATTCATTTCAGCTGGGTTTATTGCATTGTTGCTGCCCTTCGAGCCCCGTGGCAAGGCGTCTCTGTAAAATGAAACATCCTTGGAATCTTGCCCTCTCATTATGTGGATTGGATTGGGTAAAATTAGTATTATGTGGCCCCAATAGCATGTATCCACTGGCCTTTTCCTCCCCGCTTAGGTAATACCCTGTACTATGGAAAGCGGGACACGCGCGCCACATAATTTCGGAACTGGGATGTATCGATCTAAGTGTTTTTTACCTTCTCACGCGTGGACTTTGGTCATTTGAACTTCTGAGTTTCGTGATCTTACAGACAAGCTGAACAGACCCCACATCTGCCTTTTGCAACGTCTGCACATCGGTCTTCGACCTCCGATCTGAGTGCTTACAGGCGGCCGTCCAGGCGTACCCTGGAGGGATGTAAGCATTCGGTGCTGTCGGTTAATATCACATAATGACAAGGATCTTTCTCAAACCGCTGCTTCTCTGGACAAGTATATAGATCCGTCGCCTCGAGATAGGTGGAAGAGAGTCCCCGCACAGTCATGCAGCGCTACACTGGCCCTTTTATACGATAGCGAACGGGCACGAGATATGTCAGATCTGTACATGAACAGGAGTAGTAGGATCAAAATCAATAAGACAAACTGAACAATATGCACCCTGTTCACTCTGTTTTATTGATTCTGATCCTATGATAAGTCATAACCAATGGATCATGCCGACGAAATTAGTCGTTATTTTTCTGTTCTGTTCGGCGCATGCATCCGTCAGTGCAGGTTGTCTCACAGAGCCCATTGCACCTCCGCACCAGCTCAGACTTCCCTGAGTCTTGTGTGTACGGAGATCGCCCACTGTTGACATGGCCAGCTACATCGACAGCAAAGCACCAAATTTCCGGAGTATGTATCTTAGCAGGCTTCATGATAGCAAAGCAGATGTATGAATCGGTTTTCTGTACGCATAGGCGGTCAGAAACCTCTCAGTTATTAGCTTTAGCAACTTACACACGTCGATATCAGTAGTCCTCGGAAACTCGGCCGGCGGTGTGCTTCACTCCAGTCCTCCAAGTCCATATCATGAAATGAAAGGCCATCCCTTGGCCGTGGTAGGGACGACGAGCGCTGAGCGCTGAGCACCTAGAATCCAAGATATTGGGTGTCATGGCAGAACGCATAAGGAAGGACCGGGTTTAGCCGAATGCAGATAATCGAGTGGAAGTGAACATCCGTCACGGAGCCCAAGCCTGATAATTCCCAGTCCACTCGCGTGAATCGCTACCTCCACCTTGTCCGTCATACCGCATCCTATTCATTCGGCTAGTTCCTATGTCTGCCGGATCTCATCCCACACAACCCGAGGGGGCTCTCGTCACCAATGGCGAGACAGCTGCGACAGCAGAAAAGGAGAGCATGGACAGTGATGGAAACAATGAAGAGCTGCTCGAGGGCGCGCGGCGACAGGGTAAGTCGTACTCTCTTGTTCGTTCGTGACTGTCCTCGCTCAATTTTCGTGTACATAGTGGAATTTTACTTTGCAGACTCCAACCTTCCATTCGACAAGTAAATACATTTGTTGTTTCCTTCGCATAACGCTCATCGCTACACCGACAGATTCATGTGGACCCTTCACACCGCTAATGCAGAACACTGGGTCCCCATCAAAACTATCACATCGTTCAAACGTATGCGAGAATTCACTGAAAAAGGGCACGACTTCATTTTGCGTGCCCTCCGTGGGAGTACCGAGCTTGAGGTGGACGAAAAGGGTGAAAATATACGGCGGCGCACGGAGGTTGTGCCGCCTAAGGGCAACTTTGAACGCAGTGTATACGCCGTGAGTGGTGCTCGTCCGAAAAGCGAGCCGTATGCGACATCAACTAAAAGAGTCATAGAAAGGCTTTGGGAGTGAAGAACCTGGCATGCAGAAGCAGCTGGAAGAGTTCTTTGAAAAGTATGGCAAGGTTAACGCTGTCAGGATGCGCCGTATGGATGGAAGCAAAGAGTTCAAGGTTTGTGATTTTGTCATTACAGCAGTTGAAAATTAACTTGGTCGACAGGGCTCCGTTTTCGTTGAATTTGCTACCATGTCATCTGTGGAAACCTTTCTGAATGCAGATCCTAAGCCAACTTGGAATGGCGAGGAATTGTTGACTATGTCTAAGTGGGTCTTCCGACTGAAAATCTACTGTTTGAGACTCACTCCTGTCCTCAACAGAGGGGCCTACTGCGACATGAAGATCAAGGAAAAGGGCCTTAGAGGAAAGGCTGCTGAACTTCGCAAGGAGAAAATCAACCGAAAGGGATTCAACGCTTTCAGGGACATGGAGGATGCGTCGAAGGGCAAAGCCAATGGAAAGAAAAGGGAAAAGCCCGAAATATACTTGGAGTTCATGGGTAGCAAGATCCGTGTGTATGACGACGATGATACCGCTGGGTATGTGAAAGAGGAGGACATACCATTCGTCAAAGGAGCAACTCTTAAATTCACCGGCTGCGGAGGAGACGCTAATTTCACTGAAATGAAGGTGTGAAGATCAAGTCATGACCACGTTTACTCTAATGCGCTAAACTGACTTGCTCAGGCCCCGCTCCGCGAACGATTTGCACGTGTTCCTTATATCCAATTCTCAAAAGGAGACGATCAAGGCCTTGTAGGGTTCGACAAGGCCCTCACAGAGGACGAGATTGCTTATGTAAAAGAAAACCTCAAGACCGTGAATTCCAACGAGGTCGAGTGGACTATCCCAGATGGCACGTTCCCGTGTTTTCTCTTGTTCATTACCGCAATAACGCTTTTACAGAGGAAGAAGAAAGAGCCTTCCAAGTCGACCGTGCAAACTTTGCTGCACGTTCTGCTCTCTCCCGTTCCCAGCTTCGTAACGGATCGTCCTCTCGTGGAGGACGCGGCGGCGGTCGCGGGGTTGGACGTGGTGGTGGTCGCGGAGGTCGTCGGGGTGGCCGTGGCGGAGACGGCCACAGGGACAAATTCAAACCAAAAGACAAAGATGCCAGTCCTAGCAAACCCGCTGGTGAGGAACAATCCGGTGAAAAACGCAAGCGGGCCGTTGAACCTGATGGTGGACCCGACGTCGGTGTACGAGGTGCGAACGTACCCACTATCACGGTGGCGAAAAAGGTGAAGACGGACGAATCATAACCATCTCTACGATGATTTCTGGGAGTGCAAAAAAGGTCGGTGAATCGAGAAGACAGATTTAGGTCCTGTATTTTTAGGGCAGCGGTTTTCTTGTATCGTGCTGTGTATGTCTGGAGCTTGACCTGTTCGTGCGGAATAGCACTTTACTTCGCGGAGGAAGGTGGGGCGTCTCGAGAGTGGGGATTCGCTGGTGATCGTGGGTTACGTGACTATGTACTGCAGTGTGTAGGTATTCTTGGATACTATAAGGCAAGGTCATGATTCCAGTGCACTGTGAATCTCGGCCGTGTTGTTTTCGAGTGTTTTATTTTACTTGAGCTGCCAAGTCATCTCGGTCTTCCAAATGAGCTCGACTGCACGAATATATTCGCATTCAACTATACTCTACACCTTCAAAATTCGTTGGGATATGGTGGGTATCCGACCTGTCCGAGCATTACTGCGAAAATAAGTAATCAAAACGCAACTACCAGTGACCGCATAAGATAACGAAGACTCCAAAAGAACAAAAAAGCCAACTGTAAAAATGATTCCGAATCGTCACCTAACCTGCGTAAGCCATTCGAACGACGAGCAGCGCACCAGCGATAACAGCGCCAAGACTCGGTATTGCCCGCGCAAATCCAGATCTAGCACCATTTTCAAACGAGCCAAGGCTCGTGCCAGCCAGCCAGTCTGCCGTGCCCATGTTGCCATTCGAAGTAGCGAGTACTGACGGGTCGACAGTCGCAGTGTTGTGCAATTTCGTATAGGCTGTCGTTGGGAAGGTCATCGTTGGACCAGGATCGGATTCTTCGAGGGCTTGGTCACTGAGGAAGACTAACGCTGCTCCGGGCGCAGGTACCTTGACGTTGCAGACCCCGTTCGCTTCGTCGCAGGTTACCGTCTGGACATCAACGTTGCCAGCTGGGCGTCCATCGGAAGTAAATGCATCACCAAAGGTCTGCCCTGCCCACGTAAAGTTCCATTTCTGTGCAACCGAGCTCGCAGAGAGGTATCTAGAAAGGAGGTGAATAACTCTCCAAGAGATAAAAGCATGTCTACTTACTTGACTTGGACTTGAGCTGGCGTCGATCCGCCGGCGAAGGATATGCTTGCCGTGTAATCACTTGCGCCGGTAGGGTCCGAAACAAAGTTGATCAGAGCGACTCGCGTAGGTTCACCATTTTCGTAAATGGCGTAGCCAGGCGTGAACTCGTTTCCCCCGTTCATGCCAAGATCAAGGACTTGTGACCGGTTAGACGAGCCCAAAGCTTCTGCCACGAAGAGTGCGGAGTAGTATATTGGTCCGATAGTCCACTGGTTGAACGTCGATTGATTAGTTACCGGCGCTAGGAGGCGTCAGCATGGAGATGAATGAAACGAGCCCTTGACGTACGGGTAAAAGGCTGGATGAACGGGTAAGCTTTTATTTAAACCAGCACGGATGAGATTGCTTACATTATAGTAATCGCTCTGACCACCAACATGGAACAGAGCGCCAGTGAAGTTGGCATAGGCCATCTGAAGTGCATAATCAACACCCCATAGGGCAGCACCAAAGCTATCGCTGAGACCAGGGAAACCGCCACACGATGCGGTGTTCGTTTCAAACATGACAAACGGTTTTCCGAGTGACTGTGCGTAACTGGTCGAGTTGATGTATGGCGATACTAGGTTTTGGCCAGACTTGTGGGTCAGGTATGTAGGGAACATATCCTGGGCATTGCGTGGCGTGCCGGTGCCGTACTGCGCATAGCAATTATCCGTCGGGTAACTAGGAAATTGTCAGCAAACATTTATCGAGCAAAATTCTGAGCTATACACACTGCTCAACAGCAAGCGTGATCAGGCTCTTGCTATAGTCAGTGGCGAAACCAGTATCCCAAATTTGCTCCGGCTGCCAGGTACCAGATAGATTGGGTCCAATAAGAACGTCTTTGTCTGGTAAACTGGGATCTGCGTTCACTGCATCCACGAGCAATCCAAACTCATTTGTATAATCCTGTGGACTGTAGGTCTACGTGACGGTAAGCTCAGCCGTTTGGGTGAAAACGAACTACGTACGTTGGGACGGTGACCGTGTTTGGAATAGAGATCAGGTTCGTTACCGCCCTGAGACCATATGAGTTACTTCCGAAGAAGTTATCCGGAACATACCTGTAATCCAATCAAGTAATCACCGAGAATGGCTTCGCCAACCTCTGCTATTTGCAACTGGAAGTTTTGGGTATCATAGAAGGGAATGCCTTTCGCGAGTCACGAACACGAAAAGCAAGTCTAAGCACTGCGCTCACCCAAGTACCAACGGACGTTTGTCAATGCGGATATGCTGGCCATCATCTTGATGATCTCGGGCGTGAAGAGCAAAGGCGGAGTCCCGGTCTGTAACGAGGTGTCAACACGTGCTAGTGATGGCTCCGAGCACACCGCATACCGGATTGGACGTGTTCACTGTGTCCTTCTCCATAGACTTTCCATCTGGAATGGAGTCGACCAGCGTAGCGGTTTCCTGACTGTTTCCACCAAGTCGCACCTGAACGCTTCCGGTGCGCTCCCTGAGGTTGGCCATTAAGTTGAGGAAAGGTACCTGCATGAACGAGCTGATGTCCGTGAGCATACTGGACTGATATGACACATAAGAATCACCTGTTTAAGCCAACTTCGAGGTGCGGTCATTTCAGTAGACTGTCCATGTCATCGAAGCTGCTAACAATACTTACGGACTTGGATAACGACACTGAACTCGATACTAAAACCGAAGAATGCACCGCTTTGGGGTATGGAAAGACCGGTCGCAGCGCCACCCGTTTGCAGTTGAACGCCGAAAGAAGTGGGTGGAGGTGGATTGGGTATGGGAGGTGGAGTCAAAACGGTCTGATCATAGGTAGCAGCTCCGGTGTACGAGGCTGAGGCAGCCGTCACCGTCTGTGAACCGAAGGGTTGTTGGACGTGTGGACCATAAACTGTAACTGCTCCGTGCACGATTCCAAATACTGACAAGGAGTGGACGAGGAGAAGACGCATCGTAGACGTCCCTGTAAGTTTTTGAACGGTGAGCCACAGACTGCTGCCATAGTTGAGTTCACTAGTACCCACTTACACCTCAAATAACAACAAAAAACGAGTGACTGAAACTGAGGGAACGAACTTGGATCCTTCGAGCCAGGATCGACGGACTGAATGCTATATATATACCATTTATGTATTGAGTTACCTAACCTTTGCCAAGACGGACGTCAACGTTTCGCCGCCGAAAAACTTGCCAAATTCGGAACAGCCGAGACACGATTATCCGATCTCGGCATATCAATTGACCGCATCCCACAGCGTTTACAGGAAGTTATCAGCAACACAGTCCCCACAACACAAGAAGACCTCCCGTCCGAGCATTTCCTGGACCTTGCACACGGTCCCGGTGTCGGTAATGGTCCCCACTTGGATGGGATCGTCGACACAACCACACCCTTGCCGCGCACGATTTCGACGCCGACACTCGGACGGGTTTCGTTCCCCCCGACCCGCTTATTCGCAGGCTCCTAGAACAATTGGAACCATAGGAAGTCGCCTCGGGCAAAACAATGCGTATGAAACGGTTACAGTTGGCCATCAAGCATACACATATATCGCATATATATTTCAACAATCCATTCACAAACAGTATCTCCAGTGTTTTCCAGCCCCCTCCATCGCCATGATGTCCCCCAATGGATGGCGTGACATTATTAGGAGCTCGCTTTGCGCCGAGTTTGATTAGGGTGAATCGGTGTAACGTATGAATCGCCTGCATGGACGAGCGGCCTCTCGTGGCCGCTGTGCTGGGAGGAGTGGAAGTGTGCATGGTGCGGTAGGTGTAGTTTATCTGACGGAGTGTGTGGAGTGCGTCGGTTCTGGTGGTACGGAGATGTCAGGCTGAGATGAGGGTGTAGTGCCGGGTGGTATAGGATCGGGGATAGCGTTTGGGTCTTGCGTTGGTTTGATCGTAAGAACGGATGATAAGGAGGGCATAACGGTACGAACAAAGTGGGTGCCATCAGTATGTGAGAAGTCCGTGCAGCTACTAGACGTGTTCAACAGGGGCTGCATGCTGTTCTTGCTGTCTCCCGTACGGTGGTATGACGCACTATACGGAGTGAAGTAGGGAGAACTTACCATTAATGGCCCCACAATATTC
Organism: Pisolithus marmoratus; assembly: GCA_024613145.1. Lineage (NCBI taxonomy): Eukaryota > Fungi > Basidiomycota > Agaricomycetes > Boletales > Pisolithaceae > Pisolithus > Pisolithus marmoratus. The sequence goes on from JANFAE010000173.1 coordinate 9,917, forward strand.
ATCGCTGAGCTCAACGCTGCTGGGAGCGTTTTGTATCACCTTGATGGCCTCGTCCTCACTTGTACTCTCTTCACCGCTCGATACCACTGCAATAACAACGCTCGCCGAGGACAGAGTTCTGCCCGTCGACATCCACCCCCAAGAATAGGTATTCAAGGAGCAACACTCTGTCGCTTGCCTCTGGATATAAACTCGGTAATACTCAGGTGCAGATCCTCGCCTTCGGATCGTGATATTATATCTGATTCGATGTCTCTCAAACTTTCGAGGATTGTACGGGTCGTTGGTCGAGCAGCGGGATCTTTGGCTATGCAGTCTAGACACAGGGCGAGGAATGTCAACGGGTATCCTGGATTTGCTAGTCTTCGTACCTCCTCAGGGTCTATACCACCACCTTCCTCGCTGCAATCCCACAAAGTATAATAATTCCTATGGAGAGGATGTCCGTTGGCAGGTCAAACTCGTTCCCAAATAAAATCTCTCGCGACATGTACGAATTCGTGTTGACGTTTTCTCGAATCTAGTGAGCTTGCGATCTTGAGTAGAGAGAACAGGGCCTTCGTAGCGATCACGTGACTATTAGATAATCTAAACGGTACGATTTAGATTATCCCCCTGTCCGCTCTTCCCTTCTTTCCTCGCCTTCGAGCTCTTCACTTCTCGTGTGTCGTTCACCTCGAGTTCACACATACACGCCCTCATCTTTTGGTCTTCACTCATACCATGTCATCTCTGCCTGTTGGTGTGTCGTTTGTGCTGAATCCTACTCCTATTGTTTCTCCAGTCCTACCCACTCTGCCTATGACTGTACCGGCCCCGGCTTCGGTTTCTAGACCCACTACCCCATCTCAGAATCCCCCCGTTGTTTCTCCAGCAACCATGGGTACTCAGGCTCAACAAGTTTTAGCTGCATATATCCTCCTTTCTCCCAACTCGAAGGCTTCTATAGACACTTTGATTGACAAAGAGTGTTCCTGCTCTTCTGCTTCTCATTGGTCCAATGTTTGATGTGTCCTTCCATTTGATTTGGACGATTGTGCCCCTGTCATCACCCCTGACGTGCCAGTTCCAGTTTCTAACCTAGTTAACAATTTGGCTGATGCTGGCTTTCACATTCCTCTTACTCTCTTCTCCCGTGACTCTCTTTATAAACTTCAGAACCAACCCCTTGCAGTTAAGATGGTCAAAGTTCATCAAAATGGCCAAAATGTCTGCATCCTTGACTCAAGTCAGTTCCCTGCCAAAATGGACATGAGGCCTCTGGATTGGTATTCCACTTGGGAATGTTATTTAGAATGGATTGGTGCATGTCAAGGCCTCATACAAAAATGCATGTGGTCTTGCCACTTCCATTTCCTTGCCCACAAAGACAAATTCACTGATCACTTCTCTGCTATCCTTCTTTTCAACATTGAGATCCACTCCTCTGCTGCAACAGATCCTAACTTCTTGCTCAACCTTGAGCAGTACAGATCCCGTTTCTTACAACATCAAATTTGTTCCATGCATGCCCCCTTGTCCATGGATGCTGTCTTGGATAAGTCATCTATGACTTGCTCCCAACATTTTAACCCTTATGATCGCAAATCTCACTGTGATACTATGGATGATTCCTTTTGGAACTCCCAGTGACCCCCTCCAACATGTCTCATTTGTCTCTGTCCTGGTCACAAGTTCCCCTCGTGCTCTGAAGAGGTTATGCAGAAAGGTCAACAAACGTTTGCAAGGTGCTGTGACAGCAAGCTCGTCCGATGTGACAACAATGCTCCCATCTGTTTTTTCTTCCAACTTGCTGCTGCCAAGAAACCTTGCCACAAATCTCACCCCGATCAACACATCTGTGCCACCTGCGGCTCTCGAGATCATGGCTCCTCTAACCATAAATCTGCTTAATCCTGAATCCTCTGCACCTTTCTTGCATGCATCTGAAGTTTTTCCTTGTTCCTTCATCTTTTCAGGTTTCTCCCCTCCTCTTCCATCATGTCATGACTCCGATGCAGACTTTTCTCACATCATCATGCCATACTCCTCTTCTGCCTTTGAAGACACTCTTCATACTCTTAACTTATTCGATCAATATCCAGACTTGCCCAACAAGCTTAAGTTCGGCTTCCCTATTGGAGATTTAGCCCCACTATCATCATCATACATTCCTCTGAACCACAATAATATTCTTGATCATCATGACGCCATTTATGAATACATTTCTGACAAGTTGCAATTGGGACATTTTTCAGGACCGTTCACTTTGGATCAGTTATTTCTCAAAATCGGTCATTTTCAATCATCCCCCTTTCAAATCGTTTCCAAAGAAATGGGAGTAGGTTTACCTCCCAAAATCCGAGTCTGTCACAATCTTTCATTCAAAGGCATCATCCATCTCTCTGTCAATGATCAAATTGATTCCAATTCTTTTCCTACCCATTGGGGTTCAGCAGAAATTGCCACTTCCATCGTAGTATCACTCTCGTGTGTCTTTTCCTGTCTGCGGGAGATCACGGATGTTCTTTGCTGAATGGGTCATGTCTTCATGGCATGGTTCATGACATTTGAAGGCATCCGCTCCATTCTGTCCCACCTTTTCTCATCTCTGGGCAGTTTCTTTTTGACATTGCACGTCATCCACCCTCTTTCATGCTCAGCTCTCCATGTTCTTTTCTTATGTTTCTCTTTCCAGATCGCTTGCACTCCCCCGGGTACGCAGGCAGTGTCTCTTGACATCGAAGCCACTTATTGCGGCATTCCCATTCTTCCCGATCACAAACATTTTCTAGTCGTTATGTTCGATGACGAACTGTTCTTGGATCACACTCTTCCTTTTGGTTTATCACCTGCTTCTGGTCTGCAAGGCAAGGTCGCTGACGTGGTTGTCGATATTTGGGATGCACTTCGAGTCAGTCCCACCATCAAATGGGTGGATGACTTTAATCTTTTCAGATTGCCATCGCCCAATGGTCCTTTTCTCGATATCTGCGATGGCAAGGTGTATCGTTACGATTACAATCTCAATTATGCCAAGTGTTTGATCTCGCATTTGGGTGTTCCTTGGAACAAGGAAAAGGGTCAACCCTTTCACGACTCTGTAGAATATGTCAGCTTCTTGTGGAACATCCCTTGCAAATCCGTCTCCCTTCTAGAGTCTAAACGCTCCAAATATCTGGCCTGCATCAACTCCTTCCTTTCTGGGATCCAGTCTTCTCGTGTTTTCAAATGAGATGTGGAACGTATTGCAGGCACTTTGAACCACATCACTTTCATTTTTCCTTTTGCAAAATCCTTCCTTTCTCCTCTTTACCAATGGATTTCTGAATTCCCTGATGAGTTCAAGCCTCGCTTTGCTCATCCTTCGGTTATTTCTGACATTAAATGGTGGTCTGAATTGCTCTCTTCTCCCTGCCCTCCCATCTCTGTCACTTCTCACCCCCCTCCTATCAATCTCAATATCTGGGTCAATGCTTCATCAGAATTTGGTATTGGTATTCTCTGTGATGGTTTGTGGGCAGCCTGGTCCCTTACCCCAGACTGGCATGCTCCCCACCATGACATTGGATGGTTGGAAGCTTTGGCCATTGAACTCACCATCAATCTCATCATCTCTCATGGATTTCATGACTCTTTGTTTATCATTCATAGTGACAATCAGGGAGCCATTGCCACTTTTGAAAAAGGCCATTGCCAGAATTTTATGTCCAATTTGTGCATTCACCGAGCATCTTTATCGTCTCATGAGGCATGTCTTCACTTCATTTTCTCCTATGTTGCATCAGCCGACAACCTGGCAGACCCTATTTTGTGGGGCACATTTCCTGACTCTTACAGCCCTCTCTCTGATCCCCTGCTTCTCGATTCTTCTGTGGCCCCATTCCTCACCAATGTCATCCCCCTCTCCAACTGAACAATTCCTTTGAGGGGTTGATATCCATGCTGCTGCCACTGCCCTTTTCACCAATCATGATATTGCCTCCTGGCAAATGATCACTCGATCCATTGACCCCCCTCATTCCAAAAAACCCCATCGCAATGCCGGCTCTCATATTCAACCTTCCGTTTGGTGTCCCCATGTGGTAGCAAGCGACTGTCTCCTTTGTTGGTCTTCTCCCCATGCTGCTAATTATTTTGCCTCCCTCAAGAATCGCTTTCCACATTCTAACATTTTCTGCCTCTTGCACATGATGTTACAATCATTGGATTCCAACACATGTTCTAACTATGGCACCGGTCTTCTACATTTCACTCAATTTTGCAATGAACTTTCAATTCCAGAATCAGATCGCATGCCTGCATCGTCAGAACTCCTTTCAATGTTCACTGCTCATCATGCAGGGAAACTTTCACAGAAAACTCTTAACAACTGGTTGGCAGGTCTGCACTTTTGGCATATCGGTAATGGTGCTGTTTGGAATGCCAATGATATGTTGCAACATGTTTGCAGAGGCTTCACCAAGTTGGTTCCACCCTTGTCCAAGCGAGCTAAACACCCTCCCATCACCTTGGAAGCTTTGTGCATATTGCATGATTGTCTTGTCCTCTCCAACACCTTTGATGCAGCCATTTGGGCTCTCGCTTCCCTTGCATTTTGGTCTTGTTGTCACTTAGGCAAACTTCTCATTGCCTCTCCTTCAGCCTTTGATCCCTCCAAACATGTATCTTGGCAGGTTCTTCCTTTATCCCTCTTTTCTTTAAATGATGGTATGTGTTACTCTTCATTCCACATCCCTTGGTCCAAGACCACTCTTTGTACCGGTGCCAACATATCTATCACCACTCATAATCATTGCACTTGCCTGTTGTCTGCTTTACTCAATCACTCCTCTGGCAGCCTCAGTATTCCTTCTCATGTGCCTCTCTTTGCCTTTCGCACCGTGGATGGTTGGTCTCCTATGACCCGTTCCTGGTTTCTCCAGAGGTGCAATCAAATATGGGTCAATGCAGGCTTCCCTGACATGCCTGGTCATGTGTTTTGCATTGGAGGTGCGACCAAACTCCTTTTACAGGGGGTTCCTCCTGACGTCATTGCCACTCAGGGACATTGGAGGTCTCAAGCATTCTTAGAGTATTGGCATGAAATTAGCAGTATCCTTCCACTATTCATTTCATCTTTGGCAGATTCTTCCCATTTACTGTCTTTAGACACAATCATGGACAATTTTGCTCGTCGTACGAATGCCCGCACGGTCTCTGCGCATGTTTAACAATTGTCAATATCACACTCCATGAATACATGTTGCTTTTGTTCTAGTATCTTGGCTCAGGTGTGTGGGGTGTTGCTAAGCCACCTTGTTGTAAGCCAAGCTTCGATTCGGTCGTTCTGGTGGCTTTCTCTCCTCCCACTCGCACGTTTACACACACTCAGAAAACCGCTGACCCGCGCCCTTCGTTTTCGCGCACCTTTCACTTCTCTTAGACGCGTTACGATCATGTGACCCCTTCTCTTCCCTCGCATCACGTGATTTCTTGCCAGTGCGCTCTTTCTTCGGGTTTCCTGCTGTGTCGCATTATCAGCATCGACATAGCTGGCACCACGCGGTTTTCCCCCACACCTGCTAGATTGTTTGATCTCTTATAGTTCTTCACAATCTATTGCAGTATCGGCTCTTTGCATAGCTTCTCTGATCACGATCCAACCAACATACTACTTCTGTCCTTTGTCTCTCACGTCAGCTACGAAGGCCACAAATCGTCAGCCGCTTGCTTTCCTCTGCGTTGTGTGCTGCAATGCGTGCGAACCCGAAATCGGTGATCTTGAGACAGCTGTCGTGACGAAGAGGTTTTCGTCTTTGGGATCATGATGGATACATTTGTGTGTGTGGAAGTATGTGACTGCGCGTGCAATGTCCGTGCCAGTGAAGGATATGCGGAGACACTATAGAGAAGGGTTGGTTTTGTCGATTATGTACATACGCAAGTTGCCTGACGCGCCAAAAAAGTTGATCATCAGTTAAACATCTTGGGGTGGATGGTGAGCCTTATGATCTTACCGTTCTCGACATATTCGGATATAATGAAGATACGTCCATCTGGGGGAGGTGCGCGCGAAAAGTCCCATGTACAGTACGACGTTGGGATGGCAAGACTCCCTATGCAATGTAATTCTCATGTGAGGGGTGTGGGGGCCGGAGGTTATGACAAGACACTCGGTTTATTTACTTCATGAGTCTCCATTCTCACTCGAAATACTTAGTTACGTTGTAACTGGACGGCATATTCGTTGACTTTCTCATACGGCTAGCTCAACTGAAAGTGGCAGTAGTAAGGTTTCCCACGATCATCCTATCTTATCCGAGTTCGGCAAGATCAATTCTGACTTGAACCCACCCACACAGCAATCACAGCGAGCTATGAGCGACGCAGTCTCTACGCAAGGAAACCTGCCGTCCGAGCATTTCCTGAACCTTCCTCGTGGTCCCGGTGTCGACAATGGCCCCCACTTGGATGAGATTGTCGACACGACAACTCTTGCCGCGCACGATTTTGATGTTGACACTCGGACGGGTTTCGTGCCCCCCGACCCACCTATCTGCAGACTCCCAGAACAATGGGAGCCGTGGGAAGCCATATTGGACAAAGCGATGCGTGAGCGGTTACATTAGCCATCAAACAAGATGTCACGGATGAGGAAATGAGGACGTCGGACAACTGGCGGTCGGAAGTGAGGCAGGTACGTCGTCTCGTTTCTATGGTGCGTCGCACATCCTGATAACTCTGTAATACAACCAAGCTACCGACGCTCCCTGTTGAAGGCCTCACCTCGGAGGTCCTTCTCCGCAGAGCCCACCACACTCTGACTTTCATTATGCATTTCTATATCCACACACTCCCCCTAACCGCGCCCGTCGTAATCCCAGCATCAATCGGGATCCCGCTGTTGAAGGTATCGACACATCTGCACTTAGCGCCCATCGCGACGTACTCAGATACCGTGCTGTATAATTGGGAGCTTAAGAAGGCACCGTCGGCTTCCGAAACGGAAACCGAGCCAGAATGGGGCCTAGATCTGCAAAATTTGAAGAGCCAAGACGTTTTCACTGGTACGCGCGACGAAGAAGAAGAATTCTTTCTCTCATCCGCTCGTATTGAACTGCGGGGTGTCGAAGTACTCGAACTGATGCGCGCGTCGATGGACGAGATGTTTGTTGGTGACGATATTGCCATCCGTCGTATCACATCCTACCTAACTCGTCTCGCTGGGGTTGTGCAGGCATTGACGGGTCTGCTGATGGATGTGCGAAAGGGATGCGACCCAGACGTGTTCTATCATCGCGTGAGGCCCAGGTTTTGTGGGCAAGATTCGGATCCTGGCGAGAGGAAGTGGACGTTCGAGGGTATCGCCGGATGTGGGGACCTTCTGGAAGAACCAACAGACTTGTCGGGACCGAGTGCAGGGCAGAGCGCATTAATTCATGCGCTAGATATTTTCCTGGGATTGGATAACCGCAGATCGGAGACATCGACAACGACGACAAGCGGAAAGGCAGACGCGCGCACCTTATTACGAAGGATGCAGGTATATATGCCAAGACACCACCGCGCCTTCCTTCGACACCTATCTGCCAACCCCCGTCCCTTGCGTGATTTCGTGCAGACGAAGACACCGCAGCTGGTCGAGGCATACAATCAGGCTGTGGGTGCAGTGAAGGGATTCAGGGACGCCCATATAAGGATCGTGGCGTTATATATCATTGGGCCTGCGAGTCGAGAACGAGCGGGGGAGACGGGGGGGCTTTTGAAGGGCACTGGAGGTACACAGTTGGCGCAGTTTCTGAAGGGAGTGCGAGACGGGGCTGCAGACGCGCTGATACAGTAACCCCACCTGTAGGGGAATGGAAGGCAGGATGTATGACAGTACTAATGGAATGTGCCGTTCAGATCAATGACCTACAGCGAGACTGGCAGACCGCTCGAACATAGCAAGACCGGACGATGTCGATAGGTGTCAAGGACCTGCCATGCGCTGACAAAATATTTACAGCTGAGACTCTGTAGATAATCAATCCCGGACACTCTGCGAGCTGTTCAAAGGTTGATTTGTGAAGGAAAAAAACGAGTCCGTGTGTACATCCTCACCCCATCACCGACGACGGCACCCACTTCACACCGAATGCATCATTCTGTCTTACTGCCTTGCTCATCGGGGACCCTGGAGCAGGACCTAAGCCTGTCTGCGCACCCTGCTGATGATGACGATGCATCGAGCGCAATATTCTCATCCCACAATCCCGCGGTGCAACTTCTCCGCATTTCACGTGTGCCCTACATGCACGCACGTACAGCAACAAATCGAGAATAAGAAACATTCAGAGGTGAAGGAGAGCATACGTACCGAAGGCCACAATCGTCACACTCCAGAATAGGTTTCCACCCGATGCGCTTCATGCATATGTCGCATTTATATCCCAACAGTCCATTTACGAACAATATCTCGAGCGGGTTCCAACCCCCTCCCCCTCCTTCACCATGATGTCGTCCCCCAGCGGATGGTGTAACATTATTGGGAGCTCGCTTGGCACCAGATTTGATTAGGGTGAATCGGTGTAACGTATGGGTGGCTTGGATGGACGAGTGGCCTCTCATAGCTGCTGCGCTGGAGGGGGTGGACGTGTGCGCGGTGCGGTAGGTGTAGTTCGTCTGGACGGAGTGTGTGGAGTGCGTCAGTTCTGGTGGTACGGAGCTGTCGGGTGGAGTTGAGGGTGGAGTGCCGGGTAGTACGGGGTCGGGAGTGGCATTTGGGTCTTGCATTGGCTTGATCGTGAGGACGGACGATAAGGTGGGCATGAGGGTATGAATGAGGTGGGTGCCATCAGTTTGCGGGAGGTCCGTGCAGCTACTAGACGTGTTCAACAAGGGCTGCACGCTGTTCTCGCTGCCTCCCATACAGTGATATGACGGGAGTGTACAGAGCAGAGTAGGGAGTGCTTACCATTAGTGGCTCCACAAGAATCGTCACTGAGCTCAACGCTGATGGGGGCGTTCTGTATTGCCCTGACGGCCTCATCCTTGCTCGTACTTTCTTCGCCACTCAATACAGCTGCAATGACATCCCCCGCCAAGGACACAGACTTGTGTTCGCCGATGCCCTTACCAATGCCCATCCCAAAACTAGGTATTCGAGGAGCAACACTCCGTCGTTTTCCTCTAGACATAAATTTGACGCTACCGAGATGTAAATCTTCGCCTTCGGGTCGCGATAGTACCTCTGCTTCGTCTCTCAGGCGTTCGGGGATTGTACGGGTCGTCGGTCGAGCGGCAGGATCGCTGGCTATGCAGTCTAGACAGAGGGCGAGGAATGCCGGTGATTTGCCAGTCTTCGTACCTCCTCCGGGTCTATACCGAACGTAGGACCGGTCCTCGCGAAGTGGCGTCAGCCACCTTCCTCGCCGCAATCTCGCAAAATATAATTCCCATTGAGAAAATGTCTGTCGGCAGGTCAAACTCATTCCCGAGTAAAATCTCTGGGGACATGTACGAGTCCGTGCCACAAAACGTTAGCTGTTTGCTTTCCTCTGCGTTACGTGCTGCGATGCGTGCGAACCCGAAATCGGTGATCTTGAGGCGGCCGTTCGTCGTGACGAGGGGGTTTTCGCCTTTGAGATCGCGGTGGATGCATTTGCGGGCGTGGAGGTATGCGACTGCGCGTGCGATGTCCGTGGCGAACGATATGCGGAGATGCCATGGAAAGGGTTTGGTTTTGTCGATTATGTACATGCGCAAATTGCCTGAAACGCGAATAATCAGTTAAACTTATTGAGGTGTCTGGTGGGACCTATGATCTTATTACCATTCTCGACATATTCAGATACGATGAAGATGCGTCCATTTTGGGGAGGTGCACGCGCAAGTCCCAGGTACAGTACGACGTTTGGATGGCGCGATTCCCTGTGCAGTGTAATTCTCGTGTGAGGGTTATGGCAAGACAGTCGGTTTATTTACTTCATGAGTCTCCATTCTCTCTCGAAATACTTGGCTACGTTGTAAGTGCTTGAGGGAAGAACCTCTTTGATCGCGACGTCGATACCGAGGTAGGAGCCTGAGAAGACGTAGAGATTAGTACTTGGAATGGCGTTGTAGGTGTGGGCTACCTTTGTAAGCGTTGCCGGACGAGCCTGACCCACGCTTCTTGCAATTACCCTTGGTGTCCTAGTAGTGATGGCCTGTGTGACTAGGCAACGCACTGTACCATATGTCGAACATCTGACATCGTTGATTGGGGCGTGATCAGAGAGACAAGGTCGGAAATCTTTTTTTTCTGGCTTGGGCTGGTTCTCCTGACGCGGCGCGTGACTCCCTCGCTGCTAAGCGTCTCTGTAGCACGTGCCCTTGCTATCAATAAAACTTGGAATCACGTTTATCCCACGTCCCCACTGCACATCGATCACTACAAGAAAGAAATCAAGTACTCTGAGCTAAGATAGTTGAATTGATCCATCCCAAGGGTCCCCACGGTTGTAGTGACCGAGAATCTAGTGCTCAGCCTGTGATGAAAGTGTCCCCGCACGCGCTCACTTATATCCAAATTGATCTGGATGACGTCTAGTAGTACCCACGGGTTTCTGGGATCTGAGTTTTACGTGCAACCAGGATAACCTCGGTCGCACTGTTAGACGTTGAATTTGCTTGGACAGCTATTTGTAACTAAGCTTGATCTCGGTGACGGTTAGCACTTCAAGAAGAGGGCGTTTTCATAAGAAAAATGTTTGGTATTATAGTACAAGTCAAAGTATTGCGGAAAATTTACCAGGGAAACGTATTCTGTGACATATAGTGAACCTTACAGGCAAGTGTGTCTCGACAAACCCAACCTTATACAATTTCCAGCGTCAGCACCTCACTGGCTAGAACACTATCCAGATCTTGAACGCGAGCCACGATTTCACAGTCACTTGCGATTCTCTTATACTCGTTATGAGGCAACCGCTTTAGCAAGAGTGCATTGAATGGCTGCTCGAGTTGTTTCACCAACTTCCACGGAGCATCGATATCAGTATCCGCTTGTGCTGCAAGTGATTTTGGATGCCAAGGACGAACGAGGACATATGCACCGGAAGCATTCTCGAGACTGACCGACAGAGTGACCTTGAGGGGCCGCAGGTGGGATGCGTGAATCTCATATACGCAAGCTGAGCGGTTGAGCGGTTGGACCGTCGTGACCCAGTGAACGATGGAGGTCAGCATAAGCCTCTGATTCACGAATCGCGCAAGTGGTAACTTCGCAAGGGAACTGTACAATCCCTGCACCTTTCCAAGCTTGACGCCATCGCGTCTACTAGCGTCACTGAAAGTTGATGGCATACAGGGCAGTGTCGTGTACGGTGCGAGGTCGGCAGGGAAACAGCTATGAATAGAGGACGCCCTTCCAACCCAATTCAAGACTGATATGTCTCCAGAACGTGATATGATTTCCCCTAGCAGACGACTAAGCGCGCTCTCCGCAGTTTCGCCATAAAGGACTGGTAAGTGCAACTTGAAAATACCAAAAAGAGAATATGCGACATCTTCGGGCCGAGTGGTACGACGACCGGATGACCACTGAAGTCTCGATCGCGCTTCGTCCATGCCTGGGAAGAAATTCCCAAGGTGTGGTTCTGCTATTCCTGTTGCCTTCTGAAGCTCTGCAAGCATGGTTGGATCTGTTTTGTGATTTTCCACGTCACGATTCATGCAGAGCGACCAGTCCTGTGTATAGAACAGTGTGGTGGGTGAAGCCAGTAATTCTTGGAGAGTCCAACCTCTCTTGAACCAGACGCTGTCGGCAGGCGAACAAACGTCGAAGACGTCGGAGAGGTACACGAGGGTCAGAGATGACCGGCGATACCACGAAAACATGGAGCCAATGGCTTCTTGAAGTTCAGCGCTGCTATCTTTGTCGATGCAACAAGTATCACTCCATGCCCACGTGAAACCGCGACTAAGAGCACGAAGACAAAACTCTTGGAGCTTTGCCAGACCATCAGTGCCACCCAGGTTATAGACCTTCGTGCCTTCAATCTCACGTAGCAGTGGCTCGCTGCTCCCCCACCTGTGGGATAACATGACATATTGAAAGAACTTGGAGACCGCTGCGCGGATCTTTGCTTCACGTGGCTGAGCGTCAAGGGCAGATATGGACAAAAGTAATTGGCTGTATTGAAGACTAGCTTCGAAATGGGATAGCTGTGCATCTCGGTTACACAAGCTGCCAGTCGAGGTATGCAACAGTCGTAATGGAATGTTTTCGAGAGTTTCAAAGACAATGTTCTTGATTAATTGCTTGAGAAAGGAGCTTGAGGTACCTGTCCTCGCTACGGGAAGTCTAGGATCCCGTTTTCTGATCTTCGCTGCGAGGTACTTCGTAAGACAGTCCCGAGACAGTGTGTGGTCCGGGTGCCCCGGGAGGGAGAGTGCCAAGGCGCGTTGTCCAAGCTCGACTGCCTCCTCTATGTCGGTCACCGAACCCAGTTTCTGGAATTTTTCATGGAAGCAGCTAGCAAGGTTGAGAAGAAGTCTGCATTGATCGGCCCGGGGCGTGCGTTCCAACGCAGCCCGACGAAGAGCTATGATCTCCTCTAGGTCCGCCATGACACCCTTCTTCCTGAAACGTTCATAAAGACAACCATCGAGCTGGGCGAGAATTTGTGGTCGCTGTGGGTCATCCTGAGTTATATTCAACGCAGCTCGCTGTAGTGCGATGATTTCATTCAGATCCGCTATCGCTCCTTCCTTCTTAAACCGCTCAGAAAGAGAGGCAGCACAGCTAATGAGAGCTGAACAGTAATCTGCGTGTCCAGGGCCGGTGAGCTCCAGCACGGCACGTTGCAGTACAATGGTTTCCGTCAAATCAGCCATGGAACCCTCCCTCCTAAATCGCTGGTAAGTGCAATCACTGAGGCTGACAAGCATCGACCGTCGCCTGATATCCCCAGAGAGCATACATTCCAGTGCGACTTGTTTGAGGGAGATGATCTCATCCAAGTCTGCCTTATCTCCATTCCTCTTAAACCGTGCAGAAAGGCAGTCAGCCAGGTTGGCCAGAGTTGCGCAGCGATCCGGGTAGTCGGGAGGAGTAACTCTCAAAGCAACACGCTGGGTGAGGATGATTTCCGTCAAATCTTCTAGAGCGCCTTCCTGCTTGAATCGTTCACTAAGATGACTAGCAAGCCTCAGGAGAGTCGGCCGTCTCCCCGGGTCTCCGGGGGGAGTACTTTCCAACAGAGCTCGTGTGAGTGTGATAATCTCGTCCAAATCCTCTTTCGCTCCATGCTCCCGGAACCGTCCACAAAGAAGATCAACTAAATGGTGGAGTACTGAATGTCGATCTGAGGCTTCCAGGGGAGTAAGCTCCAAAGCAGTCCGCCCGAGTGAGATACCCAGATCTAAATCTGATGTCATCTTTTCCCGACTGAACCGCTGAGAAAGCAGACCAGCCAGGTTGACGAGAGTTGAACGGTGATCCGGATGGTCCGAGGGAATGCTTGATAATGCCGCCTGCTGGAGTGTGATCATCTCATCTAAATCATTCCCCTTCCTTTCAATTCTGAACCTGTCGGAAAGGCGATCAATAAGATTGGCGAGAGCTGACAGGCGATCAGGGTTCTTAGGAGTCAGTTCCAACACAGTACGTTGGACCATGATGACTTGCGCCAAATCTGTCATATCGCCGTCCCACTTGAACCGTTGGTAAAGGTCATCGCGGAGTCCAACAAGGATTGGTCGTCTGCTCGGAGCTGTCAAGGGTATGCACTCCAGCGCGACCCTCCGGACGCGAATGGACGCATCTAAATGAGCTTTCATTTCCACCTTCCTGGCTTGTTCAGAGGGTAGAGTTGAGCAGCGCTCAGAGTGTCCAGTTTGCACAGGGGTGACGGTTTCATCGACCTACATTTACATACAGTTATTATTCGTCGCATGGGTGAGTGCACTAGAGCAATGTACCTGGTCCTTCACCATATCCTCGATGGACTGCACCACACTCCTTGGGGCTTCCCGTCGACCTGTGATCTTAGGGACCATCGATGGCTAAGAAAATGAAGGGCGGTACGAAAAGAAAATGATAACCCACTTTGAATATCTTGTAGCGAATATACCGTGCAGCGCGTTGTAACTTCGGCACCTGCATCTGTCGGATCATTTCATCTAACTCAGCCTCCAGGCCGTAATATTGTTTCCGTAAATCATCCACTGTTGCCTGGTCTGCCGTTAGGTATTTTTGCGCAGCTATCGCTGCCAATATTTCCGCGCGCTTTTCCATCATTTGATCCGAACGAGTATAGAGCTCCCGTCCTGCATCAGTCTCTTGGAACTCCAGGTCCTTACCCGCAATTTGCTTTTGCAAGCGAACCTGGCCTCGCTTTCTGTCGACCAGGTGCAAAAGCAGCTGTATTGACGATTCCGCGGTGTTCAAGTGACGGTACATTGTCGATCCCCGCGCAATCATCGGCTTCCAGATATTGTCCTTCAATTCTTCAAGGCTCTCATTGCCAGCCCAATCTTCCACTTCGTCCCACATCGTTGTGACTAGGACAACCTGCGACATATCCTTGGTTCCACATAACTTCTGGAAAACGCGGGGGTTCTTCAAAGGAGTCCCAGCCATGCAGTTATCGCTTATGCGATGAAAATAAAGAACGCCTGAGAGTAAGGTACTCTTCCTATACCTGAGCCACTGATGGGTCAGAAAAACGACAAGCACGTGTGAAGAGGACCTTACGTGCTGTTAAGCCAGTTAGAAATCAATGCTAATGCATCCAGGCAAGGTCCCCTTGTATCAAAACCGGGAGTATCCACAAGGACTACGTTAGATCCCTCGATCATGCACCTAGTGGCCTTGATTTCTACCGTACAGGGGGTTAACAAATGGCCCACCCCCTCATCGCCATTCCCGGTTGCTTTGGCGATGAACTAGATCGGATTCAGCTGTGTTGCATGGGGTAGTTCAAACCTATCTTACCGAACTTTTCCCAGCACCAGTAGGCCCAATAGTCCTGCAACAAATAATGCAAACATGGATAAAACGCGAAAAGGCAGTAAATCATTCTACTCACGCGATTATAATGTCTTCTGTAGTCGAATCATCCGGCTCAGAGTCTTGGAGCTCGTCATTAGGCGTGTCGGATTGCTCCTGATCAGATTTCTCAATTGATTGCTGCAGCTCAGTTGCTTGCTCAGGTGCCGTCGACGGGTAAATGCAATAGCTAGGCTCCGTATCCTTCGACAGGAGTTCATCGCTAGTTATGGAGTCCTTCTTCAAAGGATTAGGGCGTGTTCTGTAATTCTGGTGTTCAGGTGTTGGAGGTATTTCCATGGCTCGACTGGGCACACAGTCTAGCTCGTCGGAGTGCACGCCAGGTGGAGTCCCTGGCGCTTGGATGTGTACTCCAGTACTGCCACTGCCCAGGGCACCACCATTGTGCAGTGACGAGGTAGCTCTGGGTGATTGTGTGGCTCGACGGATTGTAGTGTCTGATTCACGAACGCGAGCATCATCGGGCGAGGCAGAAGTCAGAACCTGTGCGTCTGTACTGTCGGTATATGAGGAAACGACCATTGATGACTGGGTAGTTTGACGGGACGCGGGATTTGGTCTATGCGAGCGAATATTATTGGGCGACGCGGAACTTGGTACTTGTGCTCCAACAGCGGTAGCATCCGAAGTGCCACTGCCACGCAAGGGCGAAGAGACCCCCGGCGACCGTGTCACCTGGCTGGACACAGTCTGAGATTCAAGAGAGTCGTTGCAAGGTAGAGAAGCTGTTACTTGTACTCCTCCAGTGACATTATGATGCATAAACGCACCAGATCTTGGTGGTTGGGTAGTTTGACTAGATACGGTGTCGAACTGAGAGCTGGCACGATCTCTGGGGGCAATGGCTGATGCTTGCATCGCAATGTTGTCAGCATGCGGAGTGCCATTACGACGTAACGGTGATGGAACTGTTGGCATTTTGTTGATCGGACGCATCCCACCGTCAGGTCCGCGAGCACGAGTATCGTAGGAGGTGCCAGAGGTCAGAGGTCCAATACCGTAAGCTTCGGGAACATCAGCACCCGGGAAATCCTTAGGTGAAACATGTGGCAAGGAATCGGTGAGCGACGTTGAAATGGAGTTCCCAGGGGCGATAGGTGGTGCAGATGACGGGCGTTCAGTGTTCGTGTCTGGCATGACATTACATCCTAGCACGCTGGATGTGGATTGCTTTGCAGTCGACTGTGTCTTGTCAACTGTCGACCCACTACCTGACACACTCCCTTGACTACTAACCCCTGATGGTGAAGTCCCACTTTCGGCTTTCTCCGGAGGCCTCTGTACACTGTTATGGGTAGGAAGCGGGGTTGTTGACTGCGTTGTATCATTCGAGGGACTTGCAGCAGACGACTTCCTGCCAAGCGGAGACCTGTAGTAGCCCTCCTGTTGACGGGTAGAGGAGCCAAGTGGCTGGTCAAGAGAACTGATAGTACGTTGGAAGATATCCATGCTGTATCGGTGATGATCCAAGCCAAGGCACCTGGTGAGAGGATACAGAGTAAGCGACGTCTTCTTACAAAGGTGCAGCACGCACGTTCGTCGATGGTTGTATCTGGCGTAACTGAAGGGGGGAAGGGCAATAGGAAAAATTCCGAGTGTGAGGGAGGTACTGGTTCCTCAGCTGCGATACGCCTCTTCGTCACGCACCGTCGAAAAATAAGGCATCGGAAGAAACTTAAATGTCACTTTGATGGTCATGCCAATACGACTTGATCATACCATGCGGCTCCCATGAGTTTCATCGGGTCGTAACGCGGTGTAGGGTACTATGAGAAAGGCCAGAGAAACATTATTAACCTATCGTGCAGGTGGATCGATCAAGTGCAACGTGTTGCGACACAAGGACTAAACAAGGCGTCCATGAGGCCTTGAGGAGCATTCAATATATTTATAGTGCCAATCAGCAAAACAGTCTTTTTGGGACAGGGTCACAGTCACTACAGTGTCACAGTCCAATTTTCTAGATCAAATACTGCTTTAAATACACTATCCCTAGTGGCGCCTAGAGTCGCCAGTCCCTGACTCTGACAAGTAGATATCAATCATGCAGGGTAGTATATAAGGACAGCACAGGGAAATATTGATTGCTTGCAAAATAACAACAACAACATACAGCAGACAGTGTAAATTTTTTTTGTTTCGCTCTAAAAGATTTCGCCAACAACCAAAGAAAAAAATGGCATCACGACAATGTTGATGTAATTAGACCACCTCGAAGTCCATGTCTCTTTCACTTTCAAGCACAAGTGACTTTTTAGTGGGAGATGACTGAGAAAAGAAGTCATTGTCGTCATCATCATTGCACCTCCTCTTACCCTTCATCATGGTATTAACCTTCAACAAGTTGGCATGCGTGTATGAGTGGTACGGTAAGAGCTTCATGCTCTTTAGAATCAATTGATATACATGAGAGCCATTCTGATTCTTGGCCCTTGTGCTTGGCAGAATATTCCAACTGTATGTGATCCATGCATTAGTTAGGAAGTTAAGATGAACATGGAAAGAAAGCAGGACATACAGCTTAAGCAATACTTCCACCTCAACATAGTTGTTGTGCATGATTTTCGTGTCATACTCACCAGGTGCAATAAGTACACCTTGCTGGTCACAAACATCAGGTGACACCACTTGTGCTTTGGTGAGGTCAGGGTGAGCATTGAGCAAACCAGCATAGTGGCCATCTGGGTCAGGCAGTTCGCTGAATTCCCAAATCCAGGCACCTATAACAGAGTCCAACAATGTGACACAGTGAAGTGGAAAAAAGTTGAAAGAGTGTACCTGGAGTTTTTTGCCCAACCTTGGAGGCCTGGGCTTTGTTGTGTTGAGGCGCAGCTCTTGCCTTGCCTGTCGGTGATGTCAAAAATCGAAAACCAAAAATATTGTTAAGTGTACATACTAGGACTAAGGGGGGTACTGCTCTCTGCAAAGATGACATCAGCTAAAAAAACAAAATTATAGTCAATATGTACTGCCTATGTCTGCACATGTCACTTTTGGAGCTGACATCCTACTCACATTGGGAAGGTGATGAAATAATGGGTCTGTACTGATGATGAAGGCATAGTGATCACCTGAAGCTGGCTCATATGTGTGCCAGAAGGGGATGACAGATGGTTGTCTGTTTTGAGCAGCTACAAGATTTCCACACGAAATTAAATATCAGTTGCACCACAAAAACTTGGCAAGAAACCAGCATACACTGCAAGCATTCCACAATTTTTCTTCAGAAAACATGCTGAAAAAGTGATACTCTTTTTTGACAGGTGTTTTCACAGAGAAAAGGCAAAAATAATATTTTCTTTTCTTTGCATGACTTGCCACAAAACATTGATTGATGGTAATACCCATTAGTATAGAAGCTAATCAGCACTACCATCAATTCATGTTTTTCCACAGAAAAGACAAAGAAAAAAATATATTATATTTGCAATTTTTCTGTGAACACAGCCCAAATAAAAGAGTATCTCTTCATTCAATTTTTTCAACATATTTTGGCATGAAAAATTGTGAAATGCTTGCAGTGATACCATCTTGTTTCTGCTGGACAGACTTGACTTCATTAAACAGGGCAAATAAGAGTTGAAGAGTACCACTGGAAGATTTTATTGTGCCCTCAGGGCAGCTGTCATCACACTCATCCAGAGCTACTAGTTCAAATCATGCTTGCACTTTCTGGAGGGTGAGGATATCAAGCTAGAAAGGTTTGAATGAGTAAGATGGATGAAGTGATAATCATTGGACTTATGCTGGTTGAAGGTAAATTAAAGTACTGGCCAATACACTCATACTGGCCTATCCAATCCACTTTGGCAGGGAACTTTTACATGGAGAACATTGCCAGTCAACTTAACCCAATACTCTGCACCATCCCACATCAATGTGTGAAGAGGATGAGGGTTATTTTCATCTGTGATGGAACTGATCAGGTCTTGACTCAGAGCATGTGGGCCCTGGATGACATGGAGCAAAGAAACCCACAGCAGTGATTGAGAGCAAGCATCAGAGCAATCACATGGTGGAGGAGTGGGACTTTGGGACCAGGTGATGGAAGATCTAGCATCAAAGGAGGGCTGGGAAATATTGTCAGGGGTGGAGGATGGAGCAGGCATATCAGACATTATATCAGTGGAGGTGGACAGAGTAAGACGCGGTTTGTTGGGGAATGCTGGTGGAAGAATATTAGCAGTTTTATACACACATGGAGATGAACAAACATGAAAAAATAAGACAACACATAACAAAGAAAAGGAAAAAGACAGGAAAGAATTTGGTGATAGAAGCCAGCATATTTTTTTTGCAATCCTAAGCCTGATGGCTGCTGGACAAAGCATACATGAAAAGGTGTGCATCACTAAGTCCAAGGGTCAGGAGTAAATGCAGATCTACATCGGTCAATGTGGTAGACTCAACATATGGAACTCCACCATTCATTTGTCCATTGTAGTTCCAGACTCTTCCATTTGCACAAAAGTGAGTAGAAAAATGATAATTACCCAGATATATGATCACTTTCAATGTATACTGTGCAGCATAATGGAGACCAGGGACTTGAAGGGTATGAGAGGGTTTGACCTTGGAAGAGAGCATTTGTTCAAAGAAGAGAAGTGGTGGCAGAGCTGTTAAGCATGCATCATCACAGAACACAGTGCCATCACATTGTGAAGACCTATGTGCATTCCTTTTCTCAGTAAGGTAGCAAGAGCTACTTATCTGTAACCAATGGTCCACCCACATTTGCACAGTAATTTTCTCTGGTAGCAGTATTTCTTCAGTCATCCACCATAACAGAGAACACAATACTGGAAGATGTGATGAGGTGCTGTTTGAGTCCAAATCCACACTGATGGAGTTTCCCATACATCATGCTGCAGTACATGAAAAGTTACTAGAAACAAGATGGGTGGAGGATGGTATGACATACTCGAGTATCTGAGTGGCAGAAGCACCAACTTGCCCTTTACAAGGGAAACTCCTTGGATCTTGACTGCACAGGCGATCTCGGAATACATCTTGCTGTTCATTGAATGAAACCTGAGAGAAGAGTTTAGTGGGATCATCAGCAAGTGAGTTGAATGACACTGCGAGAGCTCTTGCATTGTCACTTGATGCAGTCCACATGTTTTTCCATACATGGTCACTCACATGGTAGATGTGAAATAAAGCCATGAAAATGGCGTCATAACTACACAACCAGTCAATAGCAGACCACATGCAGCCAGAACTTGGCAGAGACAGAGAGACTGGAGATACTAGCTGACACTTCTTCTGATTAACTGCTGTCACTGCACAAGCAGAATCCGACAGTTTCTGCTTCTTGTGATTTGACTGCTTTACAATTGGATATGCTTCTGTGGAGTCACACTGAACTTTGTTATCAATATAAGTTGCCTTCCTTTTTATACCAGTAGTCATCCTACTATGATCAGATGACATGTTTAAGTCAAAGTGGGGCCTCAGTGTGATATGTACATATTGTTCAGTCTCTGCATTGGGAACTGGCACCATGTTGCCTGCATGTAAGCCATATCGAATGTCAGTGTTGTGTTCTAGAGCCTCAAATCACTGCACCTCAATCAACAGGTTGGAAGGAAGTGGCTTGTTTAGTTCATGGAGTGATACTGGCTGTGTCAAGCAGAGACTGTCTCATGATCTTGCACACGACACACTAACATAAGCACCAAAACCCCCATCAGAAAGGTTAACCAACACTTTCAGCAATGTCTTTCCTTGAGCAGAGTGCCCTGTGACTGCAAAAGCTGGTTGTATTGGTAATTGGGATCGAGTGATATGAATTTTCTCTTTGGAGCCATCAGCATCATTGATTAAAGTCATGAAAGTCCAGCTAACTGGAGTAATTGGAAACCAGGAGCTCAGAAGATCAGTGAGGTGAACTTTGCTGTGAGGGAAGTCAACTACAACACAAGTAGTATATGTGATCCCTACAGGACAAACTGCAGTGAAAATCTTCTGCATGAAACCTTGTGATCCATTTGTGATTCCCAGATCTGTTGATACATTGTGTAGACGAAGGATGACAGGCATTCCCTCAAATAACAGAATAGCACTGGGGAGCGATTGTTGCATGGAAGTAACGTTGAGGTCAAGCAGAGTTCAGCGTTCATGGAGAGAGAGTTGTTTGTGAGAGCATTTATCCAATGCAAAGCAGGTAATGACATCTGTTACCTTCGCAGTCTGAGAGAATGTTTTATGCTGGTTAAGTACCTCTCTTGCTTTGTTGGTAGCAACAATTGCTGCAGCTTTGTAATTGTTTTCAAGGCTCATGTCTACACCATTGGGAGTCATGGTGGACTTCACCACTCTGGAGTTGAAAAGATCTACATCATCAAGTGTACATTCCCACATGTGCAATCACTGCACTGCACTGGCATACTCTGCATCACCTTTCATGTGCTGTTGTTCGGTGAGGTTGACCACAGTGTTGATCATTTTCCATGCCAACCTTCCTAACCTTCTCTTTATTTCCACCTCAGTTTGACCTGCATAACGTGAAATTGGTGAGTACAGAGGAGTTCCACCGATGGGAGGGTATTGAAAAAAGTTGCCCACAAATATCATAGCTACTCCACCAAACCAAAGATTGGGCTGTTCTTTTGCAAACCGAAGTGCATGGTTGATGTCAGCTAGCAGCTTGAGTCCAGTCAGAGAAACCTCATCAAGTAAGACAAATGCTACGTTCTTCCACTCTTCATGAAGCTTAGTATGTTCTTTGACAGAAATCAGAACAGTGTAATCTTCACCACTCTCGCCAGGGTCTCTATTCCCCTTTCCTTTGTTTCTTGACTTAATCTTTATGCCTAATCCCTTGTGTATTGTCATACTGTCAATCAATGCAGCTGCAGATCCTGTTGGGGCTAAATAACAGATCATATGCCCACAGCCATAATGTGCCATCACAGACTGGACTGCATTTACGACATAAGTCTTACCGGTTCCCCCAGGCCCTGTCATGAGCATGATAAGTTGTCTGTCTTTTTCCTTGTGACTATTGATGTATTTATTGATGAAATACTGTGTGATAATATGGAATGCTAACCGTTGTTTTTCATTCAGCTTACATTCATTTCCAATCCAGTTGACTACATCACAAGGTGTTAACTTTTGCTCAGAGTTGCTTGATGCTGTAGTTTGTGTGAGTGGACAAGGACCTGCAAGGAATTTACATTTGTGTCCAAGTTGTGTGTTGGCGATGTGAGTTTGTTGACATAATTCAACTTTTTCCTCCAGATTCAATGTGTTTCGCCATGCTGTAGTGATAGCCACTTCTTGGCTTCCAATCTCTTTCTTCCACCACATCAGCTGTTCTTTCGTAATGTTTTGTAATGCATGCATGCCATGCCCTCCATTTCCTTCAGACCTCTCAGTCATATGCGAGTCTGTACGATGGTTGGCATGCTTCAACCAACCTGCTTGTTGCAGTGTAAGTACCATCTGATTAATATGAAAATTCTCTCATGACCTCCGAGATTCATCTGTGCGATTCAGGGAGGCTAGTTCAAGGATATTGTTGTCGACACCTGATCGCAAGTCAGACAGTGCAGGTTGAGTGTGGGTCATGTGTTGGGCTTGTTTACAAAGTCGGTCACTATCATGCTCATCCTCACACTCATGAATAGCCTCCCAGTTGAGCATGATAGAGTGGCTATAGTCTGAAAAATGGTAGGTGTTAAATACCATCTTGGGATCATCTCTCTCCATGAGCAATGGAACATCACAGCTGAATGGTTTGAAATGACTTAGCATGAAAAGTGCCCATGCCCGTTTATTATTTGATCATGGAATTGACATCCCAATGACACGAGGTACAAGATTGTGGTTCATATCCCCATGGAGATCATTGGCGTGTTCCACAAGCTCATGTGTTGCGTGTAATGGGTGTGCAGGCTTAAGTTTGTGTCTCCTCAGAACACCCAACCGTGTCTCATGAGCGTTTTTCATTTTCATACTCCTGGTCCTAGCCTGTAGCTCAATACACCTGCAGAAATCATAGAAATTCATATTTGCTAACATGTCAGTGTGGTATACATAATGATGTATTTGATTCGCATGCATTCTTATCAACAGAAATACGAACATGTGATTGCTCAATTCCATCGTCATTGTCACTGTCGTCATCATCATAATGTTGTTGTGGACCAGAGTCTACACCATTGTCATGAGTAAGAGAGCCTTTGACATATGAGAGCAACAATGATGAGAGCATAGGTACAGAGCAGTGAGAAGAGATGGAATCATCATAACCTTGAATGTATCTTGCTGCTTGCTGCATGTGAATCTGCTGCTGTTTATTGAATTGCAAAAGACACTTGTGTAACAAGGTTTTCACACTCTGTACTGTAGAGGTCACATCGTCTGGATTGGAAGGAAGGCAGGTGACAGTGCGTGATAGCAAGGAAAGCATTTCATATGTTTTGACACCCATTTTAGTGATATAGTCTGATATGTAGAACATTGTGGCCTTTGCACTCTTTCCAGACAGTATGCACTTCAAGTCATGGTTATGGCGACAAAAGACAAGGATATATTGGTTGTGATAATTGACATACCCATCTTGACACATCAGAACCACAGAGTTTGTCTCAGACTTGAAATATGATGATTCAATAATTTCATGTGGAAAGAGGAAGCAACATTTGTCCTCATTACCATACTTGTGGCAGACCAGGTGGCATTGATGTTGCTGTAAAGCCTCACCACATTTTTTTGCTTCTGCCAAAAGGATGGATTCCCATTCTTTCAATTCAACATCTGACACACCATTGCTCACAGGAGGTTTAGGTGGTCATTCAACCTGAGGTTCAAACTTGGAATCAGAGAGGGTTTCAATATCAGGTAAGTGGTGTTGGATAATATCTTCAAAGAATGCAAAAAAATGCTTCTGAAAGGATTCATTGTGTAGTTGGTGATGAATCTCAGTCGGGTTGGCCCCCCCTTTCAACCAAAGAAGGAAGTGGCTGTGAAGCGAGCCTCTATCCGTGTATTCAGTGGTTCTGTAGAATGCTTGTAAGCGTCCAAGAAGACCACTGGTCGCTGATGACTGCCATTTTTTGTAATCCCACCCTAGTAAGCACTTGAAACAACACTGTACAGAAAATTCAAAGAAGTTGGCTGTGGCAACAGGATCTTTTGCTAGCCAGATAGCCTGTTCACAGGCGGAGATGAGGTGAGGAAATCGATCAGATAAGTCAACAGTGTGGTCACCATACATCACTTGAAATATAGGACTATGTGCTATGCTTGGATTGAAGGTGAAAAACAAATGAGGCAGGCCAAAGTAGCCATAGTATGTAACTACAAATTTCGTTTCGGATGTAAAATTTTGAAGCTTCCTAACCAGGTATACGTGCTGAAATGGTGTTGACATGCTGCAAGAGACTTAAGGCATTCTTTTCATCAGCAGACATATCTGCAAGCATGTGCTCTTGTTTGAGGTGTGAGGCAACATGATTCAATAACTCAGGTGAAATATTTGTGAGTTTCTCAGCAATGCAATGGAGGTTAGATTTCTTGCATGTAAGTGCTGTGTGAGGATGAGCTAAATGGTGTTGGTGAATATTGAGTGTGACAAAAAGAAAGCTATGATGGTAATGAAATGACCGATCAGGAGTGTTGAGCAAATACTGTACTTGCTGTTGAAATGATAGAGGCATCTGCCTTGTTCTGTCTTCAAAGCCTCCAATGCCATATGGAAAAAGAGTTGGGTACATTCCAGGGAAGAGGTTGGGATTATTGTACTCGTTAATTGCATGTGATCCCCTATGAATGATGAGGTCCAGTGTTGATGACATACGAGGAACAAGATTCCTAAGTGCTGATGCTGTGAAGGTACAGCCACTAATTTTAATGCTGTCAGGGTCAGAAATGCCCATTTTCTCCAGGAACGTAACTGGGTTTGAGTCAACATTGGGTGATGGCTTGCCAGTGTGTTGATGTATGAGCGTGGCAGGGTGATCTTTGAAGCCAGCAGTTTTGTCCTGGAATACCTTCCTAGCATCCAGCTTGTGGTCCTCAACAACACAATTGGCAAGACCAGGGATGATGTCATTCTCAGGATAGAGGTCAACAATACTGTGATCAAGAGGGATATCTGCATACAAACGATTACGATATTTGAGCCACAGTAAGAAAGACCAGATTTTAGCCTTGCGAACACAGAATATGGTACCAAGCTGCTTCGGACTGAATTTACTTGGACCCACAAATATAACACTCAAAAGGCTGGTCACATCTGCTGGTGTCTGCGGTAAGACAGAGGCAGTGGATATAACATTCATGTCATGAGCACATGTATTTCCATGAAAGACCTTAGGTTGTGAAGGGTCAGAAGACTGGAAAAGATGGGTGACATGGGCAGTTGTACAATATATTGCACAAACTTTTTCTTCGATCCATGTCAGATCTGTGAACATGCTAGGCAATTCACCATGATACAGACCATTTGCAAGTGTGAAGCAGGGGATTTTCTCCTTCAAAAGGCACATCAAACAGTCACTACAAAGCAGGAGCATGGCTTCATCCTTTTTGTCATGAACAATGCCATGATGATCCAACAGCAAGCCATGGAGAGCAGGATGGACATAATTGAACCTGGGGGATAAATTCTGCACTATGCACTTCATGATGATGAATGGATCTTGTAATTGCAAAACACCAAGGTTGAGATGCTCGCTGTTGTTATGCTAAGACCAAAGTCTGTAACATAGGTCGAGCCCAAATAGTCGTTCTACGATGCGATGATCATAACCTTCTGTCTGAAGGATTTATCATAGTTCTGAGTGAGAGCTGGGAAGCTCAAGTTTGAAGTTCTGAGGAACTAGCCTGTAGATTGGGCAGCTCTAGTCTGAGGGTCTACTCTAGACTAGAGATGACTATATATAATACAGAGAGAGAGGCCTCAAGGTGACCTCATGTAACTAAGGGATAAAGGCCATTGGCCAGAGTCCTACATGTGTTGAACATGTGTCAAGAGGGGATACTGCTATTGGCCGAGCCAAAGCATGAGTCAAAGGAACAGAAAGGAAGAGCATAGAACAAGATCAACAGCACCAAACAGTCAGAAAGAGAAAGAAAGTCCCATGGCAAGGTGTGAATCGTAACATTACCCCCTTTGTATGGGGGAAGCCACTGGTTTTCCACCTTTCAAAGATGGGAGTCGCCATAAGGCTCGCCAGTCATGTTGGCGATGGCATCGTCGTCGAAGTCGAAATCATTGTCACGAGGGTCATAGTCGCTTTCTTCAGCAACGAGCATTTGTTCTTCTTCCTCGACAACAGGGACAGAGAAATGTTCTTCTAGGGAACAATGGTGGGCGGGACAGTTTGCCTGGGTGTGACCAGGGGGATTCATTCCACAGATGGGACATTCATAGGTGGGGCAGTTTACTCAGATATGACTGAGTTGGTGACAGACAAAACAAGTCTCACCATACAGGGGGTGAGAGCAGGTGAGCACGCCAAGTGCAGTGTCTATGGCAGTATGAGGGGGGTTCCGAGAGCTAGAAGGACAATGTGCCTCCTCGGTCTGGCTGAGGAGGTCGGCAACCTGTTCTCCAGAGAGGCCAAATGCCTCTTGAGGGTCCACAGTATTTGGGGATGTGGATGATGACAGGGAGGATGGGGATAGGCAACAAGCATGGGGACGAACCCTCTGTGGAGAAGGCGAAGACTGTGTGGGGAGTGGGACAATGACAAGGATGATGAGTTTCTGTACTGGGACGGGGGGCGAGCAGTGACTGGGGCCACACGTTGGCAGACATTGTGAATGAGGTCTGCCCCTCTGAGGACATCGAAGAGGCAAAGGATCAGTGGGATCTGTTCTCTCGAGATCTCCTTGAGGATGGTATGGGTGAAGCTGAGGTGGGGGCCCTGTCTTTTGACATAGCAGGCAATGTTTTCGATTCTAAACCCTTGAAGGGCTATGCAGTAGACCAAATCGAGGGGAGAATCAGTGTTGACCTCCCACATGATGGGGTTATATGAAGAGGGGTCAGCGAGGAACACCTGGTAGGTGTTGAGCATCCCTTCTTCAGCAGGGATGCACAGGTGGCAGGTGAAGGGAGCAGGGCAGCGGGTAGCTGGGGAGACACGATGGGCGATGGGGGCAGAGGAGCAATGAGGAGGCATGGTTATGATAAGGGAGACATTTCTGGTGGTTCGAGCAGATGGGAGTTTCTGAGGTGGAAAGTCTTTGGGGAATCATTTTTTATAGGTGGTTAGGGTATCTGCTGCATGTTCAAGGTGTTTGGGGCTTTGCCATGAGTTTTCGGAAGAAGGGTAACCCTTCCATTTGATGAGGAATGCATGTCCTCGGCCTAGTTGTTTATGGCCAATGATTGCTTCAACTTCATACTCCTCTTCTTCATTTATGACATCAGGGGGAGGAGATGGGAAGTTCGGTCCATGTATGGCGTTTTTGCGATAGGGCAATAAGAGACATGCATGGAACACATTGTGGATCTTCCATCATGCAGGAATGTCGAGGCAATATGTGATGGGGGACAGGACTTCTGAGATAATGAAGGGTCCTTCTCGTTTTGGTGTGAACTTCCTATTTTCATAGGAACATTTTAGGTTCCGGGCTTCTAGCCACACCTTTTCTCCTTTCAGGAATGGGGTGAAGGGTTTTGAGAAGTGGTCTTTCATAGCCTTTTGTGCAAGGTCATGGGCCACAAGGGCTTCTTCTCATGCCTTGTGGAGTTTGGCTATTCTTGTTTCGGCAGCCAGGATTTTTGATTCGACAATAAGGGATGGCAAGGGTTTTGGTTCATAGCTGTACATGAGATAGAATGGGGATTGACCGGTGACAGAATGGGGTCGGTGGTTGTGAGCGAATTCTGCCATGGGTAGGTGTTGGACCCATGAGGATGGTTCATTCTGGCAGAAGATTCGAAGGTAGGTTTCGACCTCTTGGTTTACATGTTCAGTTTCGCCATCAGTCTGAGGGTGATATGCAGTGGAGAGCCCCAAGGAGTACCCAAGGAGCTTAGCCAGTTCTTTTGTGAATGTGGAGGCGAACTGTGGGCCTCGATTGGATATGATCTTGTCATACAAGCCGAATCTGGAAAAGACCCCTTTTGAAAAAAAGGGTCGCAATCTTGAGGGTGGAGGCATTTTTTGTGGTAGGGATAAGAATTACCCTTTTCATAAGCCCATGGTCTACCATGACCAAAAGGGAATCATATCTGGAGTTTATCAGGAGGTCAGTGATGAGATCACAGGAGACCTGTTGGAATGGTCTTGTCGCAGCAGAAGAAATCGGGGTAAGGGGTGGGGTGGTGGGGTGAGTGTTGACCTTATTTTGTTGACACACAGCACATCCCTTGACATACTTTCGGACAAACGTAGCCATTCCTGGCCACCAGTACTCAGTAGAGAGTAACTGTCTTGTTTTTAGGATGCCTGGGTGTCCAGCGGAAGGGTGATCATGGTGTCAGGAGACGATTTGTCAGCAGAGAGTGGGGTTTTTGGGGACATAGGCCTGGTCTTTGTAGAAAAGAACCCCTTCTCCAAAGTGCCAGTCAGAGAGGTTAGACTTGAATGGTAGGGGCATGTCTACCCCTTCAATAGCCTGTAGGGCGGTGAGGACCACAGGGTCTTTGGCAGATGATTCTGCAAGCTTCGAAGAGAGGGCTGTGTCAATGACATTTACAAACAAAGTTTGGGGTAGGAGTGTTACTCCTTCATTGTCGGTTTCTTTGGTAGTGACATGATCAGGGCATCAGGAGAGTGCATCAGGCACACAAAGTTCCTTTCCTGGTACATGCATGAAGGAAAGGTCGAAATTGGCAAGGTCAAGAAGCCAGCACGCTTGGTGGCAGTTCAAGTTATGGGGTTGTTGGAAGTAAGTCAGGTTCTTGTGATTGGTGAGAACCTGTACAGGGGTGGAGGTTCCTTGGAGGTAGTGCCTCCAAGTCTTGAGGGTGTGGATGACCCCCAACAATTCTCTGTCATATATGTCATAGTTTCTCTCAGCAGGGTTGAATGACTGAGAGATAAAGGCGCATGGTTGACACTGTCCATTCAAGTCTTCTTGCATAAGAACACCTCTGGTGGCATACTTGGAGGCATTGGTGGAGATTGCAAATGGCTTTGAGGGGTCAGGCATGAGCAAGACCGGTTCTTTCACAAACACCTTTTTCAGGGTCTGGAAGGCGTTTTCGGCTTTCTTTGACCAATCCCAAGTCACATTTTTCTTGGTGAGGTCAATAAGGGGTCAGGCGATGTTGGAGTAGAACAGGACAAATCTTTGGTAGAAGTTTGCAAATCCTAAGAAGGAGCGAACATCTTTGACCTTTGTGGGGGTGGGCCAATCTGTGATTCCTTGGACCTTGACAGGGTCCATGGCGACAGTATTCTGTTTTATGATCATCCCAAGGTATTCCACCTCGGAGAGATTAAAATGGCACTTTTCCAGTTTTAGCAGTAGGGAGAGCTCCTTCATTTGCTGGAGGACCCGCAGGGTTCTGAGTCTATGTTCTTCTGGGTTATTCAAGAAAATTAGGAGGTCGTCCATGTAGACAACCAGCCAACCTTCAGTGATGAGATCTCGGAAGGAGTCATTCATGAACCGCTGGAAGGTTGCGGGGGAGTTGCACAAACCAAAGAACATTACAGTTGGTTCAAACCATCCTTTGTGCATGATAAATGCTGCTTACCACTGGTCTCCTTCCTTGATCTGGACATTGTTATACCCGGATCGGACATCCATCTTTGTGAAGATAGAGGCTCCCTTCAACTTGTCTACCAGATCAGATATCAGTGGTAGTGGGTAGGCGTCCTTGACTGTGTGTTTGTTTAGGTACTGATAGTCTTGACATGGTCTGAGACTGCCATCCTTCTTTCCTACAAAGAAGAAGGGTGCTGCCTGGGGAGAGTTCGATGGTCTGATCTTCCCTTCTCGGAGGTTTTCTTCAACAAACTTCTTGGCTGCGAGTTGTTTGGAGGGGGTTAAAGGGTAGGCTTTAGCCACCTTTGGTACAAAATCCTCGACCAGGTTAATTGGGTGGTCATAGGGTCGTATGGGGGGAAGGGTCCCATCGGAGGGTTTCTCAAACACAGAGGCAAACTCAGCAAACTCTGGGGGAAGGACCACCTTCAGTTTGTTCTTTTCTTCTCTCTGGGCAAGTTCAGTTGCCAGATTAAGCTTTCTCACCCATTTGTTGTTCGGGGCGATCAGGGTTGCAGCCTTCACGAACCGGTTTATGAACATACAGTGGTATGCTCTGGTTGTCAAGGTGTCAGGTTCTTTGTGGTCAAGGTAGATGTTGACCCCTTTCCTTTCAAGGGGTTCAAGGAGGGATTCTTCAGGAAACTCCTCAGGTGGTGGAGCAGGGATTCAGAGTGCTGCAACATTGGTTGACTCATCAATGGTCAACATTCCATTTCACCAGTTTACAGTGGGGTTGTTCTTCTGCAACCATGGGATGCCAAGGATGGCATTTTCTGACCCACAGTTCATCACATAGAACCTCTCTTTGTGAGTTATTCCTTGTATTCTGATGAACAAGGTGGTAGTAAACAGGATGCGTCCTTTTTCATTCAGGGATCCATCAGCATTGGTGACAGAAACAGGCCTGGGGAGTTGTTCAGTGGGGAGTCTGTTCTTTCAGACGAATGTCCAGTCGATGCAAGATATTTCTGCCCCAGAATCTACTAGGGCGGTGGTGTTGACGACTTGTTCTCCAGTGGCTCTCATGAAAATGGAAACAGGGATTTTCATAACTCTCTTGGGGAGAGAAGATACTTTTACAGGAGAAGCCACATACGAAATACAGTGTCCAGGGGTTCCAGGCGTCAACTCTGGTTCCCCATTCAAAAACCCTTTCCAAGGAATTTGGTCAATTTGACCAGGGCTACAGAGGCTTCATCTTCATCATCAGAATCTTCTTTCTTCACCTGCTTTACCTTTTTAGCAGGGGTCTTGTTTCAGCTGGGGCAGTCTCGGGACATGTGTCCCTTTTCTCCGCACCCAAAGCACAAGCCATTTTTGAGATGGCAATCTCTTTCTTCCTTAGAGAGCTTAACCGCATCAACGTCCATAGCGTTGGGGTCTCTCTCTTCTTGTCATTGGAATCAGGGTCGAGGGTACATTTTCCCTTTCCCTTTGTTATCAATTCTTCTGGTAATGGCACGAGCTTTCTGCCATTGGTTCTCGAAGTGCATGGCTTTTTCATACCATTCTTCGATCTTCGTTGGTACTTTGTCCATTCCATAAATTCAGTGGACGAGTGCTGGTTTTAGCCCAGTGGCGAAAAACTCGACAAGGGTGGCGTCTTCTTTGATGCCACTGCGAGCAGTGGCGGTTCTGAATTCAGAGATATACTCTTCAATTGACCCTTTTTATTTCAGGGTCCTGATCTTGGCGATGGCAGCACCAGCAGTGTCGGCTGGGGTAAATGCTGCCTTGAAGTCTTTTTCGAAATCTTTCATTGTCCCAAAGCTGGGATTCTGTTTCTCCAGGGCCACCTGGTAGAAAGTCGTTGCCCATGGTTGGGCTACCCCCTTCTTCATATGAGAGAGGGCATAAGCGACACATTTATCATCATTGTTGTAGACGTCCTGGTTAATCAAAAGATATGCCTTGACTGAATACAGCCAAGACATAGCAGTTTCATGGCTACCATCATATTCAAACAGCATGCTGATCTTAAGTTCAGTGGGTCAGGCTGGAGCAGTGAGGGCTCCACCCTTTGATCCTAGGCCAAGGCCACCAGATCCAGATCCTGACATAGTGAATGGGCTTCCAGGTTTAAGGCGAGGTTGAGAGGTAAGGGGATGGGGTGATCCTAAAGAGGATAATACATTCTGGAGGGTATTCTGGAGGAAGCCAGTATCGTCCTCAGATGGTGAGGGGTTCAGGTCAGTTGGGGTATGTGCTTCAATGGCACTATGTTCAGTGTCTGAGCTTGATGACTCAGGTTCAGGTTTGTGTGGTTCGAGTGGGCTTGCCCACAATCTGTTCCTTCAAGGGAAAATGGTGTCTTGCTAAACAGCAGACAGTAAGGCATGACGGCCAGGATGTAGACTAGAGCTTTTGTCATGCTAAGACTGAAGTCTGTAACGTAGGTCGAGCCCAAATAGTTGTTCTATGATGCGATGATCATAACCTTCTGTCTGAAGGATTTATCATAGTTCTGAGTGAGAGCTGGGAAGCTCAAGTTTGAAGTTCTGAGGAACTAGCCTGTAGATTGGGCAGCTCTAGTCTGAGGGTCTACTCTAGACTAGAGACGACTATATATAATATAGAGAGAGAGGCCTCAAGGCGACCTCATGTAACTAAGGGATAAAGGCCATTGGCCAGAGTCCTACATGTGTTGAACATGTGTCAAGAGGGGATACTGCTATTGGCCAAGCCAAAGCATGAGTCAAAGGAACAGAAAGGAAGAGCATAGAACAAGATCAACAGCACCAAACAGTCAGAAAGAGAAAGAAAGTCCCATGGCAAGGTGTGAATCATAACAGCTGTTGGACATATTACATGTCAGTACATTTCATTGATATTGACCACACACAGCACAGATGGTGGGCTCAGTCCACATGGAGCCTTCATAATACTGATTGAGACATTGTAAAACAATGCTCGGTGAGGTGATATTAGGCCAATCATTCTCATATTCAATGGACACCTGTCGAGCAGCAGCAATGTGAAGAAGTTTGTTATTCCATCTGTCTTTTTTTAGATCATTGGCCTTAGAAATCAGAACCCATGGTGCACTGGCCAGCATATTGACAATGTTCTGGCCATATTCATGCTCAAGGATCCTTAGCATATAGTGAGAGTCAGACTTGGCCAATGTGCATGTGGAGAAATAAGAAAGGTAAATATTACATAGAGTCTCTGCACTGGCATACTCCAAGTAACGAAGATGCTCGAGTAAGTGTTGTAACAAACCTGTGCATGTTCTACAGCGAGAGTGGCCAATGATTGAAGGATGACCATCAGGAACGAGATGTCGAATTGACTTGCTCAAGGTCTCCAGAGATAGCTTATGAAGGCTGGTCACTAGGATGTGGTGAGGAGAAGATGCCCACTGAATACAAGAAACATAATTAGTGATGACATCGTCACTGAATGTGTACACAACACCCAGGGGTTTACAAAGTGCAGTGGCTATGTCACAGCCATATTGAGCCTCAAAAAGCAAAAAAAGGACAGTATGCATGTTAGGTGCAGAGCTGACAGAGTGTTTCATATCACCATACTGTTCAATGATATCACTTGCTGTGTGACTGCAAAGTGAAATGTGAAGCTGGTGAAAGTCAGTGAGCAGGATGGAAACAAGGGCATTTTTGGAGTGTACTTTTCCTATCGTTAATGACATCTTCAAAATGCAAGAAAGGAGGGTGTCGACCTTCAAATATGAGAGATTGTGTTTGTAAATGGGCTCTGAGTGTTGAAGCCAAGAAGGTAACCTAGTCAAATGCTGTTCCATGCACACTGCAACATACAACGATGGAGAAGGAACAAGACCTCTCAACTCATGCAGAAGTTGGCAATGGGTGTAATCAGCAGAAGCAAAGTACTGAGGGCTCTTTGCAAGATATACATGGCATGGGCCATGGGAGATGTTTAGGGACAAATCATCAAATGATACACAGCCAACAAACTCAAGCTCACAATTGATACAATGAACGTGATGAGATTTCAAAGCTTTCGATAACCATGTGACAAAGTTTTGGGGTGTTTCAAAGATAGATACATGTTGGTGAGGATAATATAAAGGGTCATAATGGAGAAGATGGTCAGTTGGCATATGCGAGGCAGTAGAGGAACATGATGCTTCATCGAATAAATGCAGCACAACACATGGTTGTTTGTGAATGAACCTAATGTGTACGTGTTAAGAGCGCTATGGAAATGAATAGGGCATGACTTACATGTTCACAGGAATGATAATGTGAGGATTCTAACACAGCAGTCTGAGGATAACAAAAGATGTTTTAGTATGAGCAGAGAGGCATGTAGTACAAAGAGCATACCACTCAACAATCTTGGTGATGGGAGGCCCACAATGGTCGATATTCAAAGGAGAGTATGCACCATGCAGGTGAGGAAGATGCGTACTACAGTGCTCAACTGAAAATTTTCAACACCAGTGAGGTTGGGGCCAGACATGTACAAACAATCCTATCTTTATTTGGTAAAAAAGTTGGATGCATCCATTTGCTTGGAGTGGTACATGCCTGTCGAGCAACAACCCTCCCCCCACTCCATGGGAGTCAGGGATTTTTTGCCCTTCTAATGTATGCAGACATGAATCTAGGACATGTACATTCATAAAAAAATATTTTTTTGGTCTGAAATGTTGTAGTTGATGAGTTGTGAGCCACTGTGCAGCACTGTACAGAGGGGGACCTTCCTGTCACACTGTGGCACTCTGTGGTGGCTGTACAGCACTGCACACACAAATGGTTTTGCTGATGTGGGGCACCATGATCGACCAGCAATGGCTTTCAAGTAGGACAATATGTAGCTTGGCGTGTATCAAGTCCAGCACATCACTGTAGCATCAGTAAATCAACCCTTTGACTTACCTGAGGTCACAGATTTTGTACTGAGCCTGGACTTATGACCTATACATCCTGATTATTAAGCCTTATTAGCCACATTCCAACACACCTTCATAGTGCCTAATTTGGCTTTCCAACTTGCTTTCCCCAACACCAGCAATAGCTCCTGCCCCAAATACCCTTTACCTTCATAGAACTGGACTATCAAGGTATGATGGCTGGTGGGCACTGCTCGGCTACATGCTATCATGCTGCCCCTCCTTTTGGCTTCCTTCACACACCCCTTCTTCCACTCTCTTATCATTGTCATCATCATTGCCACTGTTCTCGGTGTTGTAGTGTTGCTCTTGCTGCCCTCCACCTACTGACTCATGCCTCAAATGACACAGGTAAGTTTGATACCCATTCCAACATCCAGTTCCCTCTCATGCCCCTCCCCCCACTCCCTTATCATTGCTATCATCGTCACTGTTGCCCTGTGCACTGCAGCATCATTCTTACCATTCCCACCCATCGGACTCACACCCTAAACTATGCAGACAAGCTGTGTAGCCTTTCTGACATCCCCTATGGCCCCATCGTCATGCTGCTGCCTCCACTGTCGCCCTGTGCACTGTGGCATTGTTCTTATCATTCCCACTTATCAACTCATGCCCTAAATGACACAGACAAGCTCCATACCCTTTCCAATGTCTCCTACAGCCCAAACACTGCCATTCAACTCATCAATGCACCCATCATGTTCCCAACATCACTATTACCCACGTGCAGGTGGCATACACCCTTGGTCTGCTGATGTCCAGTATGTTAGAATTTGGCAAGTTGTTTGTAGTCTTTGTTTGTCAATTAATGCTGCCTTTCCTTTTATCATGAGAATTACCTTCCATTCATGGGTACACAATACCTCAGTACTCTGTTTTTTGCCACTTGCAACCTACTGTACAGTGCAGAGAATTGTTCTTTTGTTCTAGATGTCTTACTTTCGTACTTATAACATTGTAAGGTCCCATGCTAGGGACCACCTTGTTGTATGACACCAGGTTCAACACCCATGTCTCGGGCTTGTCTTTACTTAGCATATTAAGTCCCATACAAAAGTAAAGCCACCTCAGATGTTTGCTGCTAGACATGCATGACTGAGGTGGGCATAGTATTTTCCTCTCTCCATACACTAGCTTATGCGTTACCTTAGTTGTTGTACAGGTAATGCGATCAGATGTTTGCCACTAGATGCACATGACTGAGTTGTTGTACAGATCTTTTACAGTACTGATGCAATTGCACAACAGGCTTATTGATGCATCTTCTGTCATGCATCTTCACAGCATAACCCTGACTATCAGATGTGTGATGACTGGTTTGATGGGTGAGTCATGCAGCATCAGTGTTGTGTAGCTGCTGGACTGATGATATGCAGCTGATGCCAAGGCACAGGTATTCCATGCTCAAAAGGAAGCTGCAGATTGGTGGTACAAGTATGGTTATGAAATCACTCCTGATGCACTTGCAAGATGAATGGCAAACATCAATCAAGTC
Source organism: Pisolithus marmoratus (assembly GCA_024613145.1). NCBI lineage: Eukaryota > Fungi > Basidiomycota > Agaricomycetes > Boletales > Pisolithaceae > Pisolithus > Pisolithus marmoratus. Next base: position 45,974 of record JANFAE010000173.1, read on the forward strand.
TATATGCAGTGGGCTGGCATGTGACCATTGGGCATTTGTGCATATCTGATCTATGAATGCTCTGTAACAGACAATTCTCATGGTTGACATTTGCATTCCCCTCCTCCTACTCTAGGGTGCTTGGGTCAGGTATGTATTCTTTCAAAGTATGTAATTATTGGAAATGGATCATAAATTGAACATATTTAGTATGGGGCTGCTAGGGCAGCATCAAAGTCTAGTATGCTGTCAGCAAAGTCATCAAGAAATTCCTGCCGTTCACTCCCCACCAAAAACTCCATATTGTTGGTGTCAAAATTGGGACCCAAAGTACCTTGGACAGCTGTGTTGTCTACCATGGTAGGATTAGCCTCTATGATGTTGGCACTGTGTGTGGCAGGATTAATGCTTGAGTTGTGGGCTGCAGTGGGCCCAGCATTTGTGGTGGTGCTGGTCTGCTCTGTAGGATTAGTGTTGTTAGGAGCCACCACATCTGCCTGTGTACTTGTGGGCTGCATGGGAGCCTGGGCATTTTCACTTGGCTCCCCACTCTCCTCATCATCTTCGTTGTCAATGGTGGTGGCACTTTTGTACTTCTTGTTACTTGCAGCAGCTGAGGGATGAAGAGTATGCTTTTTACCTTTGTCTGAGTGTGTGCAGCATGAATGCTCCTCAATCTCCCCACTTTCCAACTGCTCATTCCTGCTTCATTGAAACTGCTTGAGCTCATCATCTGACAGTACCTTCCAGTAGGTTGTTCCCATCTCCCACTTTCATAATAAGCCCTCAAGCTGCAGGAGTGAACTAGATGTGCTGCTGAGGTTTGCAAATGGAACAGTCTCCAGCCATCCATCTATGATGACCTGGTAGCGATGTAGGGAGCCTATAAGAGTGCCCTTAGCAGCCTTTCTCACTCTCAGTAGTTGCTCGCTCATGCATTATGACACTCCCTTGGCTAGAAACATTGCTGCATATACTAACATCACACCTTCCATCACATCATGTACTCATGCCAGCAACATCGCTGCTGACTCACCAGTTACCATATTAGGTTCATCCTCTGTTGCATGCACTCCCCTCTTGCCATGTGACCTCTGGTCACTGACCATCAGCGATCCCCCACCGACCTGTCATGTGTCAACATATCCCCTCAGCAGCTATATCCACTCTACAAGTGCTGAGGCTGTTGCCTGCTTAGTAACACTGCCCACCACATCCCAGACCCATTGAAGAAATTGCCACCTCCCCCTACAATGTACACTCACTACCCAGGCACGTTGTCTGTATGCTTTCCACTTTTACTTACCTTCGTTTTATGGACTTTACTGGTTTTATCTTTGTCTATGTCGCTGCTGTGCATGTGATTGTCCATGCATCAGTCTTTATCTTTTCTCTTATTACTTTTGACATATGACAGATCCAAAATATTTCGATTTTACCTTAGAAACCACTGTCCTTCCACTACAAAAAGTCCACTGTACATAGAAAAATACCCACCTGCCTTTTGGAGTCAACATCTGTGTGTCTAAGAGTCATCCTGAGTCCCTAGAGTCATTCCCAGAGTATTTGCGAGTCATCAGAGAGTCCCCAGAGTCCTTCTTATCATCTATTTGCCGCCCTTGAGTTTTCCCATGCTAGGAAATCGCTGCCAGTTCATAAATTCAATCCCCTTGCATCTACAAGAATTTTCCTATTGTCTACAAAAAGTCTACAATCTCTGCCCTTTGAGTCCCAAGTCTGTACAAGCATCTTCCCACCCAGAAAAAACCCTGCCACCTGTCTAGGGCAGACTTTTGAGTTCTTTATTGCCAACACTCCCCAGTCACCAAGAAAAATCCTCCCTTGCCTTCTAGCCCCCCCCTTCTATCTCCTTCTGACACAGCACCCCTTGGGACTGTTGGAGATTGAATCACCCCCTGTGTGATGTATATTTGATGTGAGTTTTTACTTGCTTACATAAGCACTTAGAGCGCACATAGAGTACAGTTTTAATACTGTTCCCTCAGTAGTTGAGTCACTACTGAGGGTGAGTCTACCTACTATTTAGTAGTATCTACTTACTGATGACCTGTAGCTGCCTACAGGTACACTAATATATTTAGTAGTTGAGTCACTACTGAGGCTGCCTACAGCCCTTTTCTACAGGTTATGAGCCCTGAAGAAATATTATTGTAGGAGACTCGTGGTCGACTTGAACACAAGAGACTACTCAACAAGAAAGTACTACTGTCCTTACTCGAAAGCTATTGGATACTATGATGGATGGATTACCTACCCGAGCTCGCACACAATGGGCAAAATTGGATAACTTATGCAAGTTCAGTCCTATGCACCATTTCTGATGAAGGCTTGATGGGGTTCCTGGTCGGGTCTGAAACATGACCCATACATCCAGCACAGCTAGATGGTTGAGGTGAGGGTTGGATACCCCAGACCAATGACGAATGAGATGAGGTCATGGCATGGAAAGCCATGGACCAGTCATGGACACAGCAAAATGCAATGGTAAACTACACCATCATTAGTGGTATTCTGGATACCATTTTCGGCTGTATGCTACACCTGAAATCGCCACTTGAAAAGTGGGATTATCTTGAAAAGTGCTTCAGTTCAATTCCAAGACCAGAGAGCTGGGTAGCAGCTGAGCAAGGCACACAGCAGAGCAGCTCACAGCCTGAGCAGAGTGTGGCTGAGGAAACCACTCAGGGCACCAACAGCTGTCATGAACTGGAAAACCTGCCTATACAGGAAGAGGGCTCTCTAGACAGCTCAAATGACTGCACTGAGACTGAATCTGGGTACCTAACACCCAAGAGTGAAGTCATAGACATGCAGGTGGTGGAGGACAACCTACCAGTGGAGGAAGAAGGCCTCCTAGACAGCAAAAACAACTGGACTGAGATTCTGACTGGGTACCTGGAACCCGAGATGGACATCATAGATGTGCAGCAGACAGAGCTAGATGAACAGCCAGACACTACAAGCAAATGCACCAAGACCTGGACTGGGCACAGGAAGCCCAAGGATGAGGTTGTAGACACACAGCATGTAGTGGATGTCCTACCCATGTTTGAGGTGGGGAGTACAGGTCAGGCATGGTACAGCAAACATGTGAAGGAGCTCCAAGTATCTGACAAGGGCAGCTGGCATGCAAGTAACAAAGTTGAGAAGAGCTGAGACTTACTGAAGTCAAGCTCTGAGGTTCTCAAGCCTGCAGGTAACCCTACCAGATGGGCCAGCGGACACTCTATGCAAGACAGGCCACAGATACCTTCCAAGGAAAATCAGCACACTGGGATGAATGGCAAGATGATCACTGACATGCCTGATCCCCTGGGGATACATGTCAAAACCCCCACTCCACACACCAAACATTCTATGCTACAGAACAGGCCACCAGCACAAATGCATGGTGGTATGGTCACAGAACTCAGGTTGCCATGTACACAAAGCAAGCAGGTATCACAACACCTGCAGCAAACCCACTGAAGGCACTCCACATGGGATTCCCTGCCTGATGAGGCTCAGGGGATGGGGGTGCATAGGCATTCTCAAACAGGTAGGGGGAATAGCCCAGATGTCAGGTTGAAGATGACAACACTGGAGGTAAGGGCAGTTAGTGCCAACATGGCAGAGATTTGAGCCCACATACCACATTTGGAGAAATGCCCACAGGAGCCTGATAAGGCTGAGGATACCAGCAGTAGGGGTGATGATACAACTAGCAGTGGATGCAGCAACTCACATGGAGTTGAGAAATCAATGCTAACTGACAGACAGCGTCAGCACAGCGAGCATGAGATGAAGCGGCCAGATGACTTACCTGGGCTGCATGGACTACCTCCAAATGGTCTCATGCACACTCCTAGGACATCGAGGGTACCCCACCGACACTGCAGAGTCAACACGATGCCTGTAAACGTCAGTAGACTGCAAACGAGAGGCTACGGACGCCTCATCCTCAGCATTCCCATTCCACTATCTCACAAAGTCTCGCGACACCTCTGGAATATTGCGGATACATTCTGGAGACAGGACGTACCTTCTAGACAGACTCGGAACTACGATGGATATTCCGACAGTCGAACGGCAGTCTCGCAGCAGCGGCATGAGACTACGAGACAAGACGACGAATGTGCACAGCTCGGACAACACGGTACACCAGCAATACCACTAGTCTTACCATGGAAATGGACTGAGTGGAACAATAAGGAGAACAGCGATGCAACAAGCAGCAGAACCATCTGCTCGCACGGAGCAGAGACACAGCTGCTGGCTGACAGCAAGTGTCAGCGCACACAGCGAGAGGTATCATGCCTGGACGGCTTACCTGCATCGCCCGAACCGCTTCCGAAAGGCATTCCACACCCTCCTCAACTCTACAGGATCCCGCGCCAACGTGGAAGGATCAAACGAATGGCTGGAAGTGTCAGCGATGCGCATATGAGGCAAGACGCCTACTTTACACAAGTGGCCCCCAAGCAGTCACTTACGCCCCTCTTCTCACACTCAAAACAGTCCATATACCCTGCAGGAGGGTCATGGATGATAAACATATGCTGTAACAAGGTCAGACGTGCAAGACAAGTCAGAACGAGAGGGCACACATACCAGATAGCTCACATTCTCATGCAGCTGCTCCAACCCTTCTCGACATCCTCAACATGACTCCGACACCCTACGGGAGGGTTATGGATACAGAAGATAGGCTGTAACGAAGTCAGGAGTGCCAGAGGAGTTGAAATGAGAGGGCACACATACTGGATAGCTGGCATTCCCATGCGGCTACTTCAAACGCTCTCAAACGTCTCGAAGCAACTCCAGACTGTCACCAACACCTACTGGCAGGTGAGGGAGCCTCCTGGATCAATGTGGAACGACGCGAATCGGCCAAGAAGTCTTCCTGTGGCCAAACGGCTACCCTGCAGCAGCATTAGGAGGAGAGATGACACCCGTACCAGCATACACTCACCCGCGCCACCTAAACGGCCTCCCAACGGCCTCACACACACTCCTTCGACCTCCACCGGCCCGCGCCGACACGACAGGATCAAGACAGAAGCTGAGAATGTCAGTATCGTTCGTATGAGGCCCAGCACCTACCGTACACTTGTGGTCGCCATACGCCCACTGTGGCTCATCTCGACGCCAACCGATCCATCCGAAATCATTGCGGGGGGGTCCCCGACACTATGCGTACACTATAGCGAGGTCAGCGACGCTGGAAATGCCCAAACGAGAGGGCATATGCACTATGGTGACCACAGATCAGTCAGTGGTACCATTCTGCCATCTCACGGACCCAGAAAACGCTGGAAACCCCCCTGGGGTCTTCCATACACTTATAATCGGCAGGGGGTGCCTCCTAGACGCACTCGGAACGGCGACGATCCTTCCGACAGTCAAAACGGCGGCCTTTCGATCATGGTACAAGGCCAGAGTGCACGCACTACAAGTGCATTTCCGAAACGGGAAGTTGCCACAATGCGGCGCATCAACACGACCAAACAACACTCGTTGTACACATGGACTCGAAGCTCACTTGCAGCAAAATACACACTCATTTATTGAATTATTTTTGGGTATACATTCATTTGGGTTATATATTCTGCATTTCTACTTATCACACAGTGGAGCTTCAGGGGGTGTGTTGGAGATTGAATCACCCCTGTGTGATGTATATTTGGTGCGAGTTTTTACTTGCTTACATAAGCACTTAGAGCGCACATAGAGTACAGTTTTAATACTGTTCCCTCAGTAGTTGAGTCACTACTGAGGGTGAGTCTACCTACTATTTAGTAGTATCTACTTACTGATGACCTGTAGCTGCCTACAGGTACACTAATATATTTAGTAGTTGAGTCACTACTGAGGCTGCCTACAGCCCTTTTCTACAGGGACGAGCCTAGGTCTATCCTACAGCTTTCCCCACTTTCCCCTTGCACTCTCACAAGAAGAGTTGCCCACAGCAAGTGATGACATTTTGAAAGTATTGCACCCACTGCATTTTCACCTTTGGATCACCAGTAACATCCCTTAGGTATGAACAATTTATTAATTTACCCATATGAGATGTTTGGAAAAAAAAACTTACACAGCTGACAGTTTATGTGGCTGTGAATAGTCATGTGGACATTTGAAACATGCTGTTGATGGTTCTCAGGTGCTCCTAGATATGTACAATCTAACTTGATGTTTTCTTTGGTAGAAATGAATTTCATACCTTTTATTCCCTGTACAGCAAACCCTTCCAGTTTACTAATGAGATCCTGTGTGTTGATGCCCATCACAGATCCCATGAAGTCTGCAATGCCCTCAGTTGTAAATGCAACACCTTGGAGTGGAAGATCAGGTGTCCTGTGCATTGCATAAAGTATGGTTTTGACGCCAGTCCATGACTTGAGATTATGGAGCTAGAGAAGTGGTGATGAGATAGCAGGGGAACAGGGGGAACAGGCATACCTCATTCTCAACAGCCTTCAGTGTCTGGGTGATATCATTGACTTTTGATTTTGTTGTGACACGAACCCTGATGGCCTTTGACTCTCTAAACTCACTGAATTCTTCAACAAGGTAATTCTTGTCTTTGGCTGAAAGCTCATGATATTCCATGTGATTCTCCCAGACTAGGTTGAGCAGTGTACTCTTGCTACCAGCCACTGCAATGTGGTTAAGCAAACAGCCCCATAAAATAGAATTAAAAGATATAAATACCATTTTCATTTGATTGATTCCTCATGTGCCTCTTCTTCCAACAGAAGGTGTTCCAAGCACTGATCTTGCTGTGCCTGGAGTGGAACTTATATGGCCTAAATGAAGATCATTTTGGATGTGCTGAATGCTCTTGTGGTGCTTGGAGGCAAGAGTCTTTGTTACCTTGTCCAATGACTGCCATGCATCATCTAGGTCTTTTTTAAACCTCTCCACTTTGTCATGCTGACTCAATTTCAATGCTGCCTGTGCATTTGCACTAAGGATGACCTTAATATGTGGATGTGCTTTGGGCTGAATGCATCAGGCAGTGGGCTTGGAAGAATACCAGGTCTGCACAACCATTAAGAGGGGGATAAGGTCCCCCAATGTGTGGCAATATTTAACTGTTGAGAGTGGGAGGTAAGAACCCAATATATTCAGGGTGCAGATCGACCAATATGCATAAATGTGGAACAAAATGTGCTAAAATACCATCAGGAATAGAAAGTAAAGCACACACAACAGGGTTGCAATAGCAAGGATTTTTAGCAGAATGCTAAGGAGCGGGCATGTTGCTTGCTATAACATTAGTTAGATATCACAGGAATGGCACATGCAAAGTGGAAATACTGTCATAATACGAAATTCAGGTGTTCCTTTGATATCAGCCAACAATGCCCTGGACAGATTGGAGGCTTGTTCATATGTCAGATTCCATGGTGTGGCCCTCAAAACAACCTCCCAATGGCTGCTGCATACTGTCCCAACTAATATGTGCAAGCAAGGAAGCAAGTCATCCCCAAGACTAAAGTGATTGAGTATGGCATCTGTGTTTGGTCCAATACTAATCAATGGCAAACCCAGGGACAACTGCTCGGGAGGAGTGACAAGCAGAATTGGCTCCAAAGAAGTGGTGATAGCCGGATGGAGAAAAGCATCTGCAGGGTGACAATGGCAGGTAGAATGCTGGTGAAGAGAGGTGATCAGAGTGCTGGAAGACTGTGCCTTCTTTATGCTAGGAATGAAATTGACAGTCTCATGGATTGTGGCAGAAGGTGATAGGTGCCTGTTGTCCCCCTCTGCATCAGGTTTTACCTCAGGACTGAACACCATGCATAGAATTCATGAGGAGTCAGGGCTTACAGAAGCAGGAAGGTGATTTGGCCTGCTGAGAATGATGGGTTCTGCACCCACTGCACTGAAGTTAGTGGAGCTATGGGATATTCTAGTATGGACTTACAGCATGGTTTGGGTGCCCTAATTGACTCGATTTTGCACTGCTCTGTGAAGTGTTGCAGGTGAGGAATGGCAAACTCCTGACAGAAAGCTTGGACAAGCATGGCAGAGTCACCACAGACACACTTGTATCCAAGGACCTTGTGAGGGGTAACATAGACATCAACTGCCAGTTTTTCAGCAGAAACAGTGGAGTCAGAACCTGGGCATCTAACAAGGATAGATAATCTGCCATCTAAACAGTCTTGCAAGGTAATCTAATATATCATAAGTCCTGCATGGCCTGCAATTTGCTGAACATCACTCACCACATCAAAAATGTCACCAAGCAATGCTTCAACCAAGTCCATCCTGTGAATGACTTTATTATCAGTGGGATTGAAGGCTGCATAGGCAGGATGGAGGCCGTCTGGTGATTTGGTGTGGTGGTGCATGCCATCTTCATGTGCACCATATCTGAGAAGAGCCCAGATGGCTGCCTGGTGCTGGCCAATGTTAAAACCTTCAGCAAAAGGAGAGGAATACAGGGATGTGATTGTTGCAACCATGAATGGGTTTCGATGTTCCAATGGAGCCATCCCACTTCCATCATTTTCAAGGTCAGTGTGCTGGAAAGCCATCATAGTAGTATTGACGAAGATTGGCAGGAGGTAGATGAGGTACATTTGAGTAGTACCTTGTGCTATCTTACATGTTACATACTGAAGGTTTTAGTAATGATTACCACTGTGTGTCAGATGTGCACCAAAACACTTACCACTTGTTGTTCATCCATGTAGACTGCATTGTAATCCATTATGGATCAGTAGTACTGCTTGACTTAGCACAGTTTCTGAAGTGTCCTCTTGCAGCAGTTTGCAAAAATAACGAAGCGATGACCTTACACTTTTTTCTTTGAGGGATGTGAAGGCATATCCCAAATAAGAAGCATACACTGCAGTGCCAGCATTGCTATATATTATTGGATTGTATGTAAGTGCTTTAATCTCATGGTGCAGCAACATGCAATAGCACCAACACTCTACTATATTCACTTCTCTTGAACCCCTCACAAGATTCATTGTGCACTTTTTATTTTTATTTTTTTGTATAGTACATAAAGGACTGGATATGTACAGTGGAAGAGAGTAGGGACTATGCAGAGTAGGCAATTACCTTGTCTGTTAAATAATTTAGGCTGTATGACTAGTCAAGAATGAAAAGGTTAACAAACAAAGGGATGGCAGATGGAGGAGGGTTAACTTACAAATTGCGGTCAGTGTGAATTCTGGGGAGTGAAAGGTTAGCAAACAGAGGGGAAGTCAACTTATGAATAATGGTATGCATGAGGGGACAGCAACATGAAGGTAAAACTCTAGGGAGTGAAATGGTGGGCAGACAGAGGACTTGGCTTATGAATAGGTGTGTGGGGGGTGACAGTATGATGCTTGAATTCCAGGGAGCAGAGCAGGTTGGCATACGATGGGAAGTAGACTACAAGCAGTGACTAAGAAAGGAAAATAGTGGAACAAAGAAATGGCAGTGTACTGAAGAGTGACAGTAAAAATATCAACTGTCATCCATCAATCTGCAATCTTGTGCAAAAAATCTGCCATTGATCGAACATCCATCATATCTTCTTCATCATCCAGAAGGTCATGATCTCCTGGATCATTGATATAAAGTGCATAGATGTCATCCAAAGTAGAGGATTGCTCTAATAAATGAATCAGACAGTGTATTGGATAAGAGGACATGAATGATTACCTGGGGTAGATGCCTCATTTTGAAGGTCTTCCTCACATCACTGGTCTCAGATATCATGTCCTCATCCTGACAGGCAGGATGTGGCACCACTACACCACCATTGTTAGAATGAAAAACCTGTGCACAGGTGCCGATACTACTTTGCAGCAGCCCATATTGTTTCTCGAGTTGGTCTAAGTGGTGTATATGAACTGCATTCACTGCTGCACACAGCTGGTGAAGCTGCTCAAATTCATGTGCAAGAAGTGGGTCAGAGTGGTGGAGGTTGGTGATGGTTTATGATACTTCCTGCTCTTCATCATGTATAGCTGTTCATAAACGACAAATCTTGACATTTAACCTTCCAATTTCTTCTTTTGCATGACATAATTTGAAGAACTTGGTCATAGCCTCACAGACAGCTGGTTTAGCCCACATGTGTCCTCAGACATCACCCTGCACATGCTGTAGTAGATCAAATTCACCTAAGAATGAATATTGTGCAATGTCTTTCCACAAGACGGGGGGCCACAGGGGATCAAGTCTTCCTGCTTGAAAGTTGTACCATGCAATTGCCTTCTGAATAGCTTCAGATCTCCACTGAAGGCCCTTGCTGATTTGTTGACAGAGTTTATACCCTGTTGCTCTGTGTGAGTATAGCTGATAGAAGAGGTAGAACTACTTACCAGTACCCAACATTGCAAGCTTGGAGAGCTCAAAAAGGTGCATGACAACCAACCATTCCAGTTCACCTAATGCCTCATGGTACTTGCCAAACATAGCCTCTTCTCTGTAGCAATTATACTCCTCACCATCAACTTTCCAGGGTGACTCCAGGCCAAGCTGGCCTTGGATATGTGCCATCAATGCTTCCATGTTTTGCAATTTTGTATATGCAAGCTCGACCTGAATGCGAGCCTGATTGATGGCATTTGCCATTGTGCTGAAGTCACCTTCAACAATGCCACTCAGGGCTGCATTGGCACCATCATGTGCAGAGCTCCATCCCATTCTAAATATGACAGTGCTGCTGATTCAGATCTGCGATGCACCGAGTAACTGAGATGAGATGTACCTTGTCTCTTCGAGGTCATCAAGGACTTGCACATAATGAACTTTTTGTGCATCCTGAACCAGTGGTTGCTTGAGGGAATTGAGGTACAAGTGCTCCCCAGCAATAAACCAGGGGAAATCATCATCAGTAAGATTTAATGCAGCCTTGAGAAAAGTATGTTCACTACTGAGTCAATGGACTGACTCCATCACTTCTCAGTAATGGTTCTGAATAAAGCATGCTAATAGAGATATCAGGAAGGAGGAGAATGAGTAAGAATGACACGTACTAAGTGCCTCATATTTGTCCTCGTTCCAAAATGCGATGTGTTCCTCAATAGCTTGATGTCAATGGAACTGAGTTGCATGGCATGTACTTCAGGCCAGCTCATTAAATGCTGAGAAAATATGTTCACAGCCTTCGCCCTCCATATTACCAGCGCCCTCAATGTACATTGGATGCCAGCCCAATGGGCAAAGATGATTGTGCACATGTCCATGAAAAGTGCCAACCATGAAATGTAAACCGAGCACTCATATCTTTGGCCCGATGCTGCTGCTACTCACTGTTTTTGCAAAGGTGCAGCCAATATCATAGGCACAGGCACCATTCGGACCATATGCGGCAACTAGGCTGTTGATCATTGCTAGTGGATACTTTGCCCTGATGGCTGTCAGTACTATTGAAGACTGAGTCAGAACCTGATACTTACAGTTCGCCACTCTTCATCATATCACAAGCCAAGAGAATGAAGCGATGCCGACAAGTTGTGATAAAGATTCCAGACTCCTCAAACACATTAAAGGCTTTCTTCTGTACATCAGCCTTGGCATTGCACCATTGGTCAACACAGTTGAACTCTTTGGAGATGTCAGACACTTCTGCAGACCAATCATCGTCATACATCTCTGCACTTGTGTCAGTATGTGGTCCCTGTTGGAGTAGGATGCTCCAACTGAGATGTCCTCAATGCACCTGCCAATGACAATTGATGCTAACTACAACATGTCACTCCCTTGCCATGTGTGCTCCCACTGACTAAGCCCTCTCTGCAACTAGGTGCTCCCCTATCCCCTACTCCATGTGGCCCCCTAAAAAAAGGACTGGTGGCATCCTCGTCACTAGCCCTTCCCACTCTGCATCTTCTCTCACCCCTTGTCTCTCTCCTTGTCTCTCTCCTCATGAACTTTCACCATGTAGGCTACTTGTTCCTTGTGTAACCTTGTGCCTTGACATGGTTCAAACATGTGGAGGCATCGTGCACTGTACTCTCCCAGGAGTGGCACACCTCATACTGTTTCCAGTTTATATGCGTTGTGTATTCATTCTGTGACATGGTGGGGTGTTGACCCCTTTGGTACTAGCTTGCATTCTGTTTTAAACATGTAGTCAGTATCACTGTGGTACACTTGCACTAGTTGCCCTCGATGAAAAAGTAATTCTCCCAGGTGTCTTTTCAAGACTCCCTTATTGAATGTGTGTTTGTGTTTGATGGCATGTTGCACTGCTTCATTGTACCCATCCAGGCACTGTTGCTCTGCATATGCCATGTGTGCTGACATTTGGACAACATCAATCGGTGTGGTACAATCCTCTGGTCTGGTGCATTTCATGTCGATTATGAGGCCCAGTAGTAGTTCTTTTGGGGCATGCTTGAGGGCTGGTAGTAGTCGGTTGTTTAATGCCTGAACTGCATCATTGAGATGGTCTGTCCACGATCATGGTAAGTTTTCCCAATGTGCTGGGTTGTCATTATCTTCTCCTACATCTGGGGCACATAGTCACTTGAGTACATGTAGGAGTAACTTGTTGGTACCCTCTACTAGGCCATTGACCCACAGTGAGTATGCTGCTACAACATGATGTTTACAGGACCACTTAGCGCAACACTCTTTCACTGCATGATTGTCAAAGTGTTTACCACCATCTGTCATGAATGCTTCTGGTGCCATATATGTGTTGAAGATCATTGACAGACTGTCATTGGTTGTTTTTGCTGTACCTGCCATTTCAAACTTCATGACCCATACATGTTGAGAGAACGTGTCCAGGAACAGTCCCAGGGTGTGATAACCTCCCTTTCCTTGCAGCATGCTAAGGTAGTCTCCAACTAGTAATTCGAATGGATGCCAATGTGTGACTGGTTCAAGAAGTGAGTGCAGGTGTGACAGTCCGAAGTTTTTGCACTTAGTGCATTTTGCAATTGTGTTCATGATTGAGATATCGAGTTTGGGGGAGAAGTACTTGTCCATTAATGCTATCTTCAATGCATCATGTCCCCAGTGCCCTCCCATGCTATGTATGTATTGCATATGCTTGTTGCTCTGCTTCCTCATGCATTATACATTCTGTTCAGCTTCTGGGTCATACACTTGTTTTCCCATATATCCTCCACAGATGTCCATCTTCAATGATATATTGTGAGGCTCGGTGTCTTGCTTTGCTGCAGTCCCTTGGGTTTGCTGCTGTGTCCACATTGAGTATGGCATTGATCACTTCCAAGAACATGGGTTCATTTGCGAACCGTTCTCATAGTTTTTGTTGTTGTCCATCTACCCAGTCAATTGCAAATACATCGTTGATGATGTTGGTTAGCACTTTTGGTTCCAGGTTGACTGACCAGTCGGCGCCATCCTCTTGTGTATGATCTGTGTTGTCCCACTGTCAGCTGAGTTCATCTGCCACTACATTCAGTTTTCCTGGTATGTGTCATACCGCAACTATGTTGTGGGCCAGTATGCCATCTCTCCATCTTGTGTGTGCTACTGTTAAGTTGTCATTTGTCAGTACATCTTTCAGTGCTTGGCAATCAGGTTCAACTTCTACTGGGTAGCCCCATATGATGTCCACAAAGTGGTCCAGTCCATATTTGAGGGCTGTGAATTCTAGTAAGAATGGCTTGTACTTGTGTTCTGCTGCCAACATTCATTTTGATGCAAATGCAATCAGGACTGTTTTGTTGACCACTTTGCTGCTTGGCATTTGGATCTGTATTCGTTGTGTCAGCACTGCTCCTAGTCCTTCTTGACACCCATCTGTTGTTACTATGAATGGAGTTCCATCATGTTTTGGCACATGTAACATTGGTTCACTGGTTAGGGCCATTTTGAGCTGCATGAACACTATCATATGTTCTCTAGTCCATTCATTTGCTAGCTTGTAGTTGACCATTGCCTGTCAATACGTTGCTTTCATTACTGGTTGTGGAACCTCAACTTGCTTGATTAGGTTACAGAGGGGACCCTCTATTTTTGCATAACCTCTGATCAGGTCTCTGAAATGTCCCATTAGTCCTAGAAATGAACAGAGGTTCAGTGCATCTTCTGGTTGTTTCCAATTGATGATGGCTGATAACTTAGCTAGGTCCAGTTGTACTCCCTTTCTGCTTACTGCAGTGCCTGCAAACATTGTTTCTGTCATGAACAATTGACATTTTGTTGGTGATATTGACAGGTCATGTTCTCGGAAGCGTTGAAACACTACTATCAGTGTTGTTAGCATTCCTTTGAACATGTCATTTCCGCACCTGCTGTCATTGACAAACAGTTCTATCATGTTGTCCGCCAGTAGGTCATGCAACTTTTCCATCACTGCTGCTGAAAATGACATCGGGGCTCCTGTAAGTCCCATTGGCATTCTCTTGTACCAGAAGTAGCCTCGCCCTCCATGAAGAAGGTTAGGTACAGCTTCCACTCTTCTGGTACTGTGATTGCATAGAAGCCTGATGCAAAATCAAACATGGAGACATACTTGTACCCACTCAACCATTGTTGCTTCACCCATATATCTCCTTGGTGTAGTGGAGGTAATTGGGTGACCCTATTGAGTTCACCAAAGTTCTGTGTTACCCTCCAGTTCATGTCCTTGGGGCCCATGTCCATTGTTTTTGCACCTTCTTCTTTGTTGGTTTTGACATTCAGAAATGGTGGTTCAACTCCCACTTGTTCACATTGTTCGTTCAGTGCTTGCTGTAAATCTTCCAATGTTAAGCTGTTCTTGTCATCATGGGTTTTTTGTGTGAGTACTGTTGGTGTGACATGTTTGATGTGTGCTATGTCTGCTTGCTCTATCATGTTAGCATCTAACATCTGTTGCACCCACCTGTGCATGAACAACTTTTGTGGTGGTGTCAGTGGTCGCTGGCAGACCAATGTTGTGAACAACATGTTTGCCAGGATGTTGAGATTGATTGTTGCTTCTGGCATTGGCATTACTTCCTTGATTGAGCATGCAAAGACATCTGCAAACTCTGCTATGAAGGCTTTGACTTGTGCTTTTTCTGTGTCTGTAAGGTCATGTCCAATGGTTACAGCATTAGTTATGTATGCAACTTGCTGGGGGTTGAATGGTTCCATTTGTCTTGTGAACATGTCTTCCATTGATTCAGCTACTGCATATGTTTCTATCATCAACACTTGCTGTCTTGGCTGTTGTTTGACATCCAGGGTTCTGTACTGGCTTCTCATGATTTGACTATGTATTGGGTCATAGTACTTGTTGCTTAGCATTGCGGTGCTATTACCATCTGTGATTGTCAGTTGGTCTGTATCATAGTTGTGCATTGCCTTTAACATTTTCAGTAGGGGCTTTCCTACTAGAAATGCCCATCCTCCACCACTGTTGAACACTATGAATGTCATTTGTACTTCAACCATTTCAATGCAGACTGTTCCCATCCATTGTGCTGTAGCTGGGATTGTGGTACCATTAGCCATATGCAGTGTCTGAGAAGTTTGTTTCCACCCCCTTAATCTGTGTTTGACTGCTTCAAAGACTGTCATGCACATGGCATTTACCATGGCTCTGTCGTCAAAGAGGGCATGTATCCATACTTGTTCACCACTGTCATTCTCCATCGTGATGTTATGAATGAGTGGGACGGTTTTGTTCTTGATGTGTGTTGCACCATTTGCTTGTGGAATTGTTGCGAGTATATTGTACATGCCATTGATTTCATCATTTGATACATTCTGGCTCATATGCGACACTCGAGATATGTTGGATTGTTCGTGGGTCATTGCTCTGTCCATTACAGCAACCCATCCCCTTTTTCCTGCTCATCTGTTTCAACTAACCTAACATCTGCTGTGGAGGCTCTATTGTATTGGCCTAGTGCTCTGCCACACATCGCTCTCCATGCAGTTTCACAAGGGTCCAATTGCATTTGATCTCCTGGCACTACTGGGCATTCCCTACTTGTGTGACCATGCATTCTGCATTGGTAACACTCTCCTGAGCATATCACTGCCATCCCTGGTTTGAGTGGGAATGGTGTGTTCTCCATCACCCGCATGCCTTCACCATGCATTCTTGTCCAGTGTGCAACTTGTGCTTGGTATGCTCTCCACCCCACTGAGTCTGCCATGTGGTGTGTCAATGCATTTGTGTTACTGTGCATGGTCTCCTTTTGCACATCTGTAAGTGGATTTTGTGCATTTGGTGTTCTCCAGGTTTGTTGAATCACAAACCATGAGTTTGGGTTGGCAGCTGGCTGCAGTGGTGCATGTGTTTGCTGGTGGGCTGGCTGTACAGTGAGATGCTGCAGTCACATTGTGATGTCCGCTAGTGAGGTTTTTTGCTGTTGGAGAATTCAGTTTTCATGTTCCTCTTCCTCCTTTTGTAGAAAAGGGCTGTAGGCAGCCTCAGTAGTGACTCAACTACTAAATTATATTAGTGTACCTGTAGGCAGCTACAGGTCATCAGTAAGTAAGTACTGGTAAAGAATGTGTAGACATACCCTCAGTAGTGACTCAACTACTGAGGAATCAGTACCAAAATGTACTACTAAGTGCGCTCTAAGCGCTTATGTAAGCAAGTGAAAACTCGCACCAAATATACATCACACAGAGGTGATTCAATCTCCAACACCTTTTTCCTCTCATCTGCATCCTCCCTTTCTCGTTGCACATCCTCTTCATCAAGGTTCTTCACCACTGTTGTAAGGCTGTTGAATGTTGCATGCTTCATCATTACCAGTTTCCATATGACCTTTGGTAGCTTCTTCTGCATGATTCTGACAAGGCCTACATCATTCTCCACTCCCACTGCCTTCACTAGTCACAAGGCTTCCCTAGCCCATATGACATGTGCCCATGCCTTCGTGCCATTCATCTCCTTCATTGTTCCTACCTCTGCATCCTTGAGTTGAAGCACCATTAGCTCCTCTTGATATTTCTCCTGTGTCTTCCTCACACATCAGCAGTTCCCATTGTCGATTGAAGGCTTTGTCTAGCTCCGTCCACAATGCCAGTTGTGAGGCTGTGAGACCATCATACCATTGTTGCATGTCTGACTGTGGTACAATGTAGTCTTGTAGCACTTCTATTTTCTCCACCTCATCTGATACTCCTGCTAATTGCATGATATGATTAAAAGTGCACAAAAATGTTTGTGGGTCTTGGACTTCATCCTCATCCCCTCGAAATGGTTTTAGTGTCTCCATCATCGCCACTGGTCGTGCTGAATTGAGCTTTGGTCTATTCTGCAGGGCTGCTGGTATTGGGGCTGCTGATGGCATTGGCTGTGGTATGGTGGTCAATGTGTAATGTGGGGTCTGTAAGTTCGAGGTGCTGGGAAAGAGTTGATGCAATAACACTATGGCCGGGTTATATGATGCCAATACTGTGGGCAGTACTGGTCTGTGTGAACCGTGTCATGCATTGTCATCTGAGTCTGGGCTCTGGGGTCAAGCTGGCAGTGTTGCTCTCATTGACACGTACTCCAGCAGTGAATCTAGAGCCAGGTCTCTGTCTGAATACAGTGCACTATCACTGTCTGTGAATGGCGTTCCCAACAGTGATGGGGTCTGTGACATTGCAGCAGACGTTACATGTATGAAACATCCCCACTCGTCTCTGGGTTGCTCTCGTCTGAGTGGCAGGTTGGTTAACAGTTGTTTCAGTGGGTTGCTGTATGGCGCCTTGTGCTTGTGTTCTTTCAGTTCTGTTTTCAGATTGATGCAGTGGGTTCTCGGTGCCTGTGCGGTCGTTTGGTGTTATACTGGTGGAATTCGGTGTCTGCATCTCGTGGGTAGCAGTTCTCTGCTGTGGGTTTGAATGCACTCTCATCACCACATTGGAGTAGGATGCTCTGACTGAGATGTCCTTGATGCACCTGCCAATGACAATCGATGCTAACTACAACATGTCACTCCCTTGCCATGTGTGCTCCTGCTGACTAAGCCCTCTCTGCAACTAGGTGCTCCCCTATCCCCTACTCCACTGTGTCTTCACAGCATTGATTAGCCAATGAGGATAATGAATCAATAAATTAAAGATACCTGTCTAGCTTTGACTTCATATTTGAACTTGTCAACTTCCTCATTACTCAACCAGTAGGTTGATCTTGCAGTGTGGTGATCCACATGAGGAGTGGTACCATACACTGTTGTGTCCCATTGCTTGAGGCTGTTGTTACCATCAATGGAGACGAGCCAGTCAAATGTAAGAGTCAGCTCATCTTTGACATGATAGAAGCATGCTGGACACTCATTTCGAAGCCTCCACTCTTGAGTATTGTGGTAATGGGCCACTTGGATTTTTTGATTGATGTGATGAATGATCTCTAGATACATATCGAAGGCTTGTGTCAGCTGTTGGAAGAGATATGGATGGTATGGCATCTGTCAAGGAGTCAATACAGAACATGACAATATGACATTGCCTTACATTATGGAGATGACATAACATTTTGCATTGTGTGTGGATGCTGAAACATGGGCATACACAGCATGCTTGTTGAAAAACAGCAAGAGTGTGGAGAGAGATAGCAATGGTTGGATACATGGGTGAGCAGCCCAGGTATCCATGGTAAATGAGATTTTCGTTGGGGAAGATATGATGTGGTGTAGGGAATGGGTTTTCCCTACCAGGAGATTTTGTTTTTATTCTGTGTTTCTCATATTTTAACTTGATTTCCCAGTTATTATATGTTTATTACCTTAGTGCGAGGTTTTCTTGCTTAGTCAGCATTTTTTTAATTACCTAGCATGTACTTACTCTTCTAACAATCGAATTTTGAGTTTTGAGTTTGAGAAGGCTTTGAGTGGCCTTCTGCAGTGTTCAGACAGCCCAGACAGCTCAGACAGTTTCCTTCTCCAGGCTATAGAAGCCCCTCTGGAAGTTCTCCCCTTCAGACATCAGCACTCTCCCCCACAGTCTCTATCTTCTCTTCCTACAGCAGGCACACCTGCAGTGTCACCTTGCACCAGGCTGGATGAAAGGGCTATTAACAAAACAGCACTACCTAAATGCTGCAGCTTTCATGACTTACCGAAGATATCAACAAGCTCTATCTCAGAAATAATGTCAGGGAGAGGAACTGCAGGCACCATGAACACCTCAGTATGTTCCTCCACTAAAGAACCATTGTGAGAACGAAAATTAAGGTAGGCCTCAACAAGGCAAGGCATCTGGGCATCCCAATGATTGACTTGAAGCTCGATACGGTCCCTGTGATCTTGGCAATCTGCTCAATGCCTAGTGTACTACCATTATTGAAAGAAAAGCTACACAAGAGAAAGTAGCACACCATCCAGAGACATGTTCTGGAAGTCCTGAGAACTCATCATCATTCTCATGATCACTGTCTGAATCTAGGCTGCTGAAAGGTACAGGTTTGCCATTTCCTAAGTCCACACCTTGGTCTTCAAGCATCTGGTCTATGGCATCCTGGTCCTCAGCAGCCAACACTGTGTTAATTAGGTTACACAATGGTTAGTGAGAAAAGTAAAAGGGAACATACATTGAATGTCTGCAATGCATTGTTCATTGTTGTTGCAGAGGCAATCTGCCTGTCTCCCTGCCTGCAGTACCCTTGTGCAGCAAACACACCCTCTGAACCCATGAAGAGATATTGATTTCAAAAGTCCCAAGAACCTGGTTGAGGACCAATGAGACATAATCAGAGCCAGTGGCACAACAATTGAACCATAGGAGACATTGGAAAGGGTACAGAGCTTGTCTGTGTCGTTTAGGGCATGAGTTGATAAGTGGGAATGATAAGAATGATGCCACAGCACACAGGGCAACAGTGGAGGCAGTGGCACAATGATGGGGCCATAGGGGATGTCAGAAAGGCTACATAGCTTGTCTGTGTAGTTTAGGGCATGAGTCTGACAGGTGGGAATGGTAAGAACAATGCCGCAGCACACAGGGCAACAGCGATGATGATAGCGATGATAAGGGAGTGGGGGGAGGGGCATGAGAGGGAACTGGACATTGGAATGGATATCAAACTTACCTGTGTCATTTGAGGCATGAGTTGGTAGGTGGAGGGCAGTGAGAGTGATGCTATAATGCCAAGAATGGTGGCAATGATAACAATGATGATAAGAGAGTGGAAGAAGGGGCATGCAAAGGAAGCCAAAAGGAGGGGCAGCATGATGGCACATAGCCAAGCAGTGCTCACCAGCCATCATACCTTGATAGTCCAGTTCTATGAAGGTAAAGGGTATTTGGGGCAGGAGCTATTGCTGGTGTTGGGGAAAGCAAGTTGGAAAGCCAAATTAGGCACTATGAAGGTGTGTTGGAATGTGGCTAATAAGGCTTAATAATTGTATGGAAAGCCAGAGCATCATGCTCCCCTGGACTCCAGATTTTGGCAGAAAGGATTCCAGATTTGGGAGTTTGGCCCATGAGGACCTCAAGTACTGCTGTTGGTAGTTTAACTTTTCTAATTTGAGAATATCAATTTCTTGACTTGGGACTTTGGCATTTCAGATTTGAGATTCAAGAGATTCATACTTGTGACTTTGGAGTATTGTACTTATGACTTCAGAGTTTTTGTACTTAGCACATGAACATTTCACACTTGCAACACTTTTACAGGCCTCAACATGTGCATTCAATTATTCAATAGCAAACAAAACACAAGTTATCATGACTGAATCAACTGCCACAAGTACACACCCTCCATGATTGCAAGACCATGTTGTGAAAGGTGGAGAGCAAATTCATGGGCAGACAATGTGCTGCTGTGTGCATGGATAATACACTCAACAGCTTCGTGTGTGTAGCCATGAGCAGTGAGGTATCGTGCTGCAGGGGAGCTGAGTGCCTGGGAATAAGTATTGACAGCTGTGTTCACAGAGTAGCCATAGAGACTTTCTGTGATACCTCTAAGTGTTCATACATGAGTATATATGATTTGGCTTGCACGCCTTGGTGAATTTGTCTGTTGGATAGAATTGGCATCATGTCGCCTTGGGGGCTGAGCTGATGATAAAGTGAGGACATGTATGGTATTGATAGAAGACAGTGCTGGGCACTTACCATGGACAGGATGCCCCCATGGTTGGGATGGTACAAATGGACGAGCAGTAGCCATGTAGGTAGTATCTGGCCCTGGAGGTTCCATGCAAACAACATTCTGGAATAAATCATTTAATTCATCAACATCAGGTTCATGAGGATCTATCTGTGGTCAGAGCCCATTCACCAGCTTGGACAAGAAAATGTACTAGCTGGCACTTGAATAACCACTGGCAGTAATTGAGCCTCAATACCCTTCACAACCATATATGCTAACACATCACAGAGTGTGTTGGTCCACTTCCACTTTGGCCAAGAGAATGACGCTGCTGCCTGAATGGCTCCCTCTCTAGCAAGTGATAGTGTAAATACCTTGCAGAAAAGACTTAGATGCACTTACTCTGTCTGGTGGACACCAGGAGGGTTCCCAATGACCACTGCCCAGAACCCATCTTGATCTGCATCATTGAGGAGGTTCTGTATGGCTGGTGAGGCACAGATCATGCTGGCCAACTCATGTGTGCTCAGTTCAGGCAGTATTGGATCTAAGATGGTGTGTAGTGTTTGCATGACTACCCATGCTTCATCTGCAGAGGTACACTTGATTGCAAGAGGCAGGGGAGGTGTTGACCTTCCACAAGGGATGTACAGGCTGTGAGCAAAGAACTAATATCTTGACATGAGTGTTTGAGCCACATGTCTCACTCACCACGTGTGGTATATCCCAGTCTCATCACCACCAAACACTACCCAGTACTGAGGCATCATAGCAGGCACTTTTGATTCCAAGCCATGGCCAATGGATTTATAGCCACTTCACTGCTGTGCATTACAATGAGGCAAACAGAAATTGGAATTTTCATTTCTCAATTGTAGGAGCATCTATGAGCAATGAACAAGATAAACTAGAAATTGTGCTACTGCATCTATGCTTCAGCATGTTCGGAGGTATCCACTTCTTTAAAGCATTTCAGCCCAAACCCCAGCCACATGCAGTAACAGTTACAGATGTGCTCATGTTCGAATAATTCCACCCCAATCTCCACATTACCTTCACCAAAGATGTCCATGCCCCCACCAACAGAACTAAAGCAAGGGTTAGCTAAGAAAAAGCATGGTGTTTGGTAAGGTGGACTGACAGATGAGTGAGAATCTGCAGGTCAGTCAAAAGTGACCTGCTGCCTGGTATTTGTGTTAGTTTAGTCACTGCAGAATTGGGTGGCATTTGTGACATACCTTGATAGTCCAAGATATAGGCTAAACTGTCTGTTTTCATGTACTGCACGTGTTGCATAAAAACAAGGAACTCTGCAATAGTAAAGCCATTGTCATTAGGTTTGAGAAGTGAAGAGCATCAAGCATTGTGGATGAACTTAGTGAACTTGCCATCCCCACACTCGATCTTTTCTTCGAGAAGGTATGCACTGGTGACAGATTCAGTACTAATAGCAGATGACCCCTTGAAAGTGGGTGAATAAGCAAGGGTGAGTCCAGCTGTGACAAAACACAGACAGGGAATGTTGGTGACCCAGGCTGGTATGGATAAGTCGCAGCACTGACAAATGGAGTAATCGATGTATTCATATGTCATTTGCAGGAGAGACAATGCCCAGTAGAGTACATTTGCCTCCCAGAAAAGCAGAGGAAGCTCTTGCACAAGCACGTAGTGTTTGTACTGCTTGTTAGCAGTACTGTCACCTCCATGATAGGGTCGCTTGAGTACCACTGTGTGCCATGGCAGGGATCCTGGGCCCAACAGCACTATGGGATTGAGCAAAAGCTGTGCAGTGTGAGCAGTCTTAAAACCTCCTACTCCAATGAGAGAACCCAGGGTCATGTCAAAGAGAAGCTTGCTGCTGAACGGTGGTTCACAATCAAGCTTGAATGCATGCTTGTTGGTGTCATCAAGAATTTCTTCGAAGTGGAGAGTCAGAATTGGGTAGAAAACAATGCTTTCTAATTTCAATTTCAGGACTACAGTGTAATCAGACTGGTACTCTGGCCACCTCTCCATATTAGACTTGACTCACCACATCCTATATCAACATTTGCCAAACCCCCAACTTGGAGGGCTTCCTTAACATGGTCACATCCATGGGTGGTAGACATGGTTGATGTAGCAATTGTCTTCTTGCTTGGAGGTGAGTGCAAAGCAGTACTGGCAATGCTAGTGGACTGCTGATGGGCATGCTTCCAAGACATGGGCAGTGCATCACTATCCATCATGCCATTGTTGTTATGGTTCACACCCTGCCATGGGACTTTCTTTCTGTTTCTGACTGTTTGGTACTGTTGGCTTTGTTCTATGCCTTTCTTTTCTGTTCTGTTGACTCATGCTTTGGCTCAGCCAATAGCAATATCTTCTCTTGACACATGTTCAACACATGTAGGACTCTGGCCAATGGCCTTTATCCCTTAGCTACATGAGGTCACCTTGAGGCCTCTCTCTCTGTACTATATATAGTTCCCTCTAGTCTGGAGTAGACCCTCAGACTAGAGCTGCCCAATCTACAGGCTAGTTCCTCAGAACTTCAAACTTGAGCTCCCAGCTCTCATTCAGAACTATGATAAATCCTTCAGACAGAAGGTTACAATCATCACATCATAGAATGACTACTTGGGCTCGACCTACGTTACAGACTTCAGTCTTAGCATAACAGTTGTGGGTCACTACTTCCAGGGAAGAGTGTATGGGAAAAATAGAGGGGGCTAAAGGAACAAATTCCTAGGTCCATCCCAAGGGGTGCTGAGTAGGGAAAGGGATGCACGAAAAGTGAAAGAGAATTGGTGGGGAAAATTCTGTAGGAATAGGTTATTAATGCTAGAACAGGCCGTGGACTTGTAGACATGGGACTCTGTATGTGATTTTTCCAATATCGAAGAAGCTGGTAGGCTCGATGATGATGCCAGAGACATGGGGAAAACTTGAAAGACTCGACACTAGGGACTCCCAGACTCTTCAATCACTCAGAAAATGACTCTAAAAGGTGGATATATTATTCTGATGCTTGGCCAGAATACTTATGGTGTACAGGAAGCGACTACAGGTATGGAAAATTTTTAGAAGGAGCAACAAATGAATAAAAGATGACACCTGTCAAATGTACAGTATGTACAACCCTGCATGTGCCAGTAAGTAGGGACTGTGTAGATGAATCATAGAAGGACAAGAAGGGAAACCATAGCAGTACCAAAATCAACAAACCAGAATAAGTGAACAATGGAAACACCTCTCTGTGTGTGCAGCTTGGGACCTCAGAGGTGGAGTGGATCATGGGGGAAGCAGCAGCAGTGGCTGTGCAGTGGCTACAGTGGTGGCAACATGACAGGTGATGGGTGCTTGGAGCCTGTACAGGGTTGGAGCATGGTGCATTGTGATTGGCTGAACTGGACCAAGGCCTAGACCCTTAGCTCGAGTCTGCATGATCGGCTTTGGAATTTCAGGGAGAAGATGGTGAGGCAATCAGGGAGTCAGCATGATGTGGAGCAGGTGACAAAATTCCTGTATGGGATTCTTTGAACATGAGGATGGGTGGGAAGGCACAAGGCAAGGCCAGAGAAACTCCTAGCTCGAGCAGGAATGGCTGTGAGTAGAGACATCGTACACGGAATGTTACTTGTACGCTCAGAGGATTACCATTCTCTACACCATGTTCCTGTGAGTTATTAGTGTCAAGGCCAAGGTCATAGTGAGGGCATGCCCACCTCATGAGTTGTGAGAGCTATGTCTTTCGAAAGTCACTGTGCAGCTATGCTGCTGTTGAATGAACTGGAAGTCATGGCTGCAGGTGTGGGAGCTGATAATAGTAGGTCATGATGGTGGAGGGAGACAGTAGGTTCAGTGCTGGTGGTGGTCATCGCCTCTTCCTCCAATTTGTCAGCATGGTTTTCATACTCCCTCCATTGGGCCTCAGGAATGATAACATAAAGAGAAAATTGCCTTGGCTTGAATACCATCATCTTAACATTCTTTCATGTGGCTGGATGAAGACATTCATCATAAAAGTATGGTTGCATAGGATCAGGGAAATTTGAGAGGTCAACCCAGGATGAATCCCAGACAACAGACTCGCTTGGCCTCCATAAAAACTGTTGGCAGAATGCACTGATCTTGGGAGTGATCATGTTGAGGGCAATGGAAGCAAGTTCAGGTGCAGTAGCATGGGCATCAATATCTTTCATCCCTTCACAAATATTCTATTTGGATGGTCAGAGAGATGCACCATACATATACCTGCAATTGAAACTTACCCCAAAAGGAGTTCCACACATATGTCCCTTATGAGGGCCACCCTCATGCAAAGCAGAGATCTCTAAGGTAATCATTTCAGGTGGAGGAGACCAATATGCCTGGTTCATCCAGTGATCTTGCTGTCCATGGTAGAGGGCATGATGTTGTGCATATCCAGGCATGGGCAGCAATGCTTGACCTACAACTTGCAGGCTAGTAGAAGGGGGTCAAGGAGCAATACTGGGCCTCAGCCATGCAGAAGGGGTATAAACATCAGGGCCACTGTGAGCACACATGGCACTGGAGGAGCCTCTCTGGATGGTGACTCCCATGTCCCTGCATGGATGCAGTATTGCTACGACACAAGGTGGATCAGGCACTGTAGTCCAAGAATGTCAGGAAGTGATGTCGGGTAGTACGAAATACTCACCGCCACATTGTGCATCAGACACAGAGTGGCATATAATGTGTGGATCAGGCACATGGAAGGAACCTCCTATTAGGACTAGGTTCAGTTCATGAATGACCTATTAGCACTAATTCTGTACCATTCCGCACACTAGTTGTCACCAGTTTTGCCTTGTACCTATCCAAACAAGACTGACATACAAACCTTCCAGACTTCCTGACATCAATAGTAGCTATGTAATGTCGTGGAGCTCCCTTCAGTATAATGGCCTTGCATGCTGGACATTCACATGTACAATCTTCATGAGCAACAGCATCCTCAGTAAATTGTGACAGAATTACAGGTTGAGATGAAGACATGGGCAAGAAAAGTATGTACATATGTACTGGATGTAAGGAGGTCAACTTAAGTATGGTGGTCTGCAATGGAATTGGTAAGACTCGGAAACTGTCCAATTGTCTGCAGTGAGTGGGCCTGCAACAGATATCGTAAAGTCAAAAGACTCATCGAGGTAAACTACTCACCATGGGGGGAACATCGACTGATGTGCTGTTACAAAGTTTGTCTTGTAACAATGATGACCAACCACTGTGTTACCACAATGATGCAAATTGCCTCGGAAAACTGCCCAGTCGACTGGGGTGGGCAGGCCTGCTGCAGATATCATAAGATTGAAAAACTCATTGTAGTAAGATACTCACCATACGGGGCCCATTGACTGATCCACAGTCACAACTGTCTTGTAAGAACAATGAATGACCACCACATTACTGCCTTGCTGCCGCATTGTATGCAATGGGCTTGGAGGAAGACCGCATGCATTGAAAGGGGCTTACCTCTTGTCACTACCAAAGGGAATTGACCTGGGATGAGAACAAGGCAGAAGGATGCCATGCACTTACATTGTGGCATTATACAATCAGAAATGAAAGCAGCATGCATAGATATTATGTTTGAGAAGTGCACTACAAGTTGCAACGAGGCCCAATTGGGTTGTCAAGTGGCACAAGCCCACGAGTACATGTCAAGCTAGCATTGGGTCAACAGATATAAAAATTCCCTCCAAGGCTCTCCATATGGTGCATGTTCACTCACCATGCCAAATCAGTGGAAACCACTGTGTATGTACAGGACCCAATGATATTTACTGTTACTGATATTCTGGCATCACACAAGCACCCCTAGAACAAATCAAACCAGTTATCACTCGAATGTGGAAAACTCAATGTACTGACACAGAAATTTTGCAGGAAGTGCACAAGCACATCAATACTAATCAATATGGGATTGGGTGCATATGTTTCCTTGATGAACAATCAGGAGCAAATGTACTAACCATTGCTTAGCCTAATGAGCTTAAGAGCCATCCAGAAGAGTCTTGGCTTTTTGGGCACACATCAGCAAGGCCACATGCCAGAATCCATTCAAAAGGTCATGGTGGAACTACAACAGATTTATCCAAATGCTGGTACCTGTGAGATGATCAGCCTACTTTTTCATGAAAAACAAATGTCGGTCACAAGGTAAGATTGCTCCTTTTGCAGGTCTACATGTCTGATATCAGCAATACAACAGAAGTGTCATCCAAGAGTATTTTCTTCTGTATGAACCTGAACTCATTTGCCAGCACAAGGCTTGCAGGCTGAGATGCTGCCATTTCTGGGCTGCAGGTGTAAATGATCTTTGGGCAGTGGACCAACACAATAAGTGGCTTCGCTTCAGACTAGCCCTCCACACTGGCATCAAACTGTTTTCTGGGAAATTTTTATGGATCCGAGTCTGGCACTCAGACCACAACCCTCAACTCATCTTGACATACTTTCTAGATGCTGCTGAAGAACAGACTCATAAGTAACCTTTTTTCTACTGCTGATCACTGGCATATTCCACTGTTCCTATAGACATCCCATTGGTAACCCAAAGTGACCCCAGCATGGAAAATTTTGGTATCACAAATACCCAGTCCATGCTGAGACAGTGGCATCAGCTGGACCTTGTCGGTATGCTTCAGCACAGATGGATGCAACACAAGAAGAATATTATGCCCAAAATCATGTGGTCACAACTTCACCATCAGTTCACCCCAGGATTTGAGAGCATCCTTGAAGAGGGTGTAAATGCAGGGTGGTACAACATTGACAATATGTTGGAATGGTAATAATACATATTTACTATGTAGCTTTCAACTGATGATATTTCTAGGCTAGTCTTTTGGTGGCTATTCATTCCATGGCTTCAACAGGAACTGGATGTGTACTGGGACCATGTAAATAACACAGCAAAACATCATGACTGAAACAAGGTAAGTAAGGGTCGAGCCATGCTGCTATGTGCTTATGGACCACCTTCAAGGTGTTGCCTCACAGCATTCCAAACCTTATATATGAGGCACCTGGTGATTATGGTGCTCTAGACTTCAAGGTCAGTTTTAGGTGCCATCACCTGAACACACATTAATATATATGTTTACAAATGATAGGTGAAAGTAGATCCACAAGCCATTGAACATGTCCAAATGCTTTATATCATGCCATCTCATGCCATTTTCGACTTAGTTCCACCTGCATTTGGAGTATTCATACAGGAGTGCTATGACCATATGGACCATCCATCCATAACGCATGAGAATGTGTGAACTCTCTACTGCAGCCTCTGCAGCATGATATGGCAATGTGCAAACACAATCACTGTCCTTTGATCATCTAGCCTGTTTCCTGCAACTGACAATGATTCCCTTCCACTTTATGAAGGCCAAGAGCTTCTCTTCAATGAATCAGACGAATATTATTACATGGGTGGTGTGAGGAATGGACTAGGACTTGGTAAGTTGACTTGTACCATCACTTGTACAATACTTATCACTATGTATTATAACTTTCAGACAATGACCATTTATAGCAACTTGATGAGCTGGAGGCTGATGAACCAGACATAGAGGATGATGGCCCAGCACTCATCCTACCTGCTTTCTCAGATGACGATGGGGATGATAATACAAATGATGACTGGTAGACATCTGTACTATTGTCTTACTTAGCTTGTCTCAATCAACTGCACTGCTGTCTCTGAACTGGCCCAGCTAATGTATGAAGTTCCTATGTGCAAAGTACAAAAACTCTAAAGTCATAAGTACAATACTCCAAAGTCTCAAGTACAAAACTCTCAAATCTCAAATCCAAAATGCCAAAGTCCAAAATGCCAAAGTCCCAAGTCAAGAAATTGATATTCCCAAATTAGAAAAGTTAAACTACCAACCGTGGTACTCAAAATCCTCATGGGCCAAACTCCCAAATCTGGAATCCTTTCCGCTGAAATCCAGAGTCCAGGGGAGCATGATGCTCCAGCTTTCCATATACATACAGTGAGTGAAAAAATGTGTGCAATGTTTGGCTGATTTGTACTAAGTCCAGTGTAGTACCATGAGGCATGGGAATCCTGCTTAGCCTTGGTGAGATGGATGGTAGCACTGACTCCTAGCTACAAAATGGTCCCAGGGTCATGTGATTTGGTGCAGTAGTCCTTGAGATATGTCAATTATAAAACAGGTACATCATTGCACACATTTATTCACTTTTGGTTTGGCAGTAGAATCTGGGGGAAATAAAGGAATAATTGTGGTTGTTTGGTCCTACAAACAAAGATACACACATAAACATTATGTCTGAGTTTGAATATGTTCACACACTTCTTTATTCCCAACCTTTACCACCATGAGATCTCTCTCTGCCACCCAAAGGAATACTATCCTGACTATGCTTGAAGGACTCAGGTGGAATGGAACAATATACCAGCTGAGGAGTGTCAGAAGTTGATTGAGAGCATGCCTAGGAGGGTTGAGGCAGTGCTTAAAGCAAAAGGAGGCTATACCAAGTACTGATATCCCTTAGATACCCCTCACTTTTCAAAAGTGAATAAACATGTGCAATGATGTACCTGTTTTATAATTGACATATCTCAAGGACTACTGCACCAAATCACATGACCCTGGGACCATTTTGTAGCTAAGAGTCAGTGCTACCATCCATCTCACCAAGGCTAAGCAGGATTCCCATGCCTCATGGTGCTACACTGGACTTAGTACAAATCAGCCAAACATTGCACATGTTTTTTCACTCACTGTAATTGGGATGTATAGGTCAGACTTACCTGTGTGTCACCATTCATGTCACATATTAGTAATGAAGATGTGACTCTAATTTGAAGGAAAACCTTATTCTACATGCTGCAACACTTAGTCCAGTTTTCACTGGGTCACCTTCCACATCCAGTATGTACCAACAGGTTGCACGTCCATCGTGCCACCGGAAAACCCGCCAAATACGGACCTTCTAGGTCGCCGCCGCCCAGGCAGGCCACTGAATATTGCACTCCGGGTTCCTTGACTTTTAAGGCCAAGCGTGATGGCGCCTATCGATATCGCAGCACAGACAGCCAAGGACATGATAGCGGCGAGGGCCAGAATATCATTCAATGTAGAAACCATGGGAGACTACTTATTCGGTGATCTCGTCGTAGCGCTCGAGCGTTCTTAGGCTCATGGGTTGCAACAACAGGAAGGACCAACTGGAAGACTCATAAGAAGATCGAAGATATCCTAAAAAGCGATCCTGTATTCGACAAATCTCAAAGGTGAGAAAGTACAAGACATGACCGCGAATGTTCTCTGATTCGTTTCGTTCGCCAAAGGAATTTCATTGGAAGACTTGATGCATACGACAGAGCTCTTGCTACCACGAAGCGTTTAATCGAATTACAGCGTATTCATGGCTGGTCGAAACAGGAGGAGGAACGGGCTGCGTTCATCCTGTCGGAATTACTCCCCATGAGGATGCACGACATCGGTAAGGATCACATTGTTCGCGATGCAAATTCGTCAGTAATGTCATGTAAGCTTTCGCTCCCATCTTCCTCGGCCAAGCCTCCTCTGCGATGATGTTAGAATACTGGGATCTGGTGTCCAACAATGGTATACAAGGGTAAGCGTACGCTGCACGCAAGGCGGTCGACTTATTGGGCTTCAGATGCTATCTTCAGACAGAGCTTGGTCACGGCTCCAACGTTGCTTGTCTGGAGACGACCGCGACGTATATCCCGGAAACGCATGAATTCGAGATTCACTCGCCTACGCTAACAAGTACCAAGTGGTGGATCGGCGGATTGGGGAAAACGGCTACCCATGGAATCGTTCAAGCAAAGCTAATTTTACCCGATGGGAAAGACGTTGGTCCACATCTTTTTCTCGTTCAACTGCGGTCGCTAGGTATAGCATGTTCACCTCGACGGGCACACAACCACTGATTTGTGCAGAGGATCACACAGTGTTACCCGGCATATCCATTGGTGACATAGGGCCGAAGGCTTGTGGAGGTCTCGCAGCAATCGATCACGGCTACGCAAGATTTCACCACGTCCGGGTCCCGCGGACTAACATGTTTTCGAAGTTTGCAGAGGTGACGGAAGATGGTCATTATGTTCAACCTCGGAATCCGAAGCATAGTTTTGGCGGGGTAAGTTTCTGTATTGAAGTGATAGAGACTCATGACGACACCTCTTGAAGATGATGTACATACGGGCAAGGTGATTCCTTGTCGCGAATATCTTCTGTTATCCCGATTTACACGTCTTGGCAGCATGGTTGCGACTGCAGGTTGGACCATTGCGAGAGGTGAGTGCTACCACATCACTGGGTTGTCATATACTGATTTTCATGGCTAGCGATAACTATCGCCGTCCGCTATACCACTGTTCGACGTCAGGGAGAACGCGATGAACATGGTCTAGAACGTCAAGTGATCCAATACCCGTCGACGTACTACCGGCTGATACCTATGATTTCTCGCGCCTATGTGTTCATCGCACTTGGTCGTCAAACGGTTTTTTTTATTTTTATATTTGAGGAACGGGACACAATCTGAATACGTTGTTCAGATGCAAGAACTCACCACTATCACAGAGCATTCGAACGAAGGAGACTTCACAAAACTGCCCGAACTTCACGCCATCTTGTGCGGTCTGAAAGTTCTCGTCACCAACTCTGCAGTGAGAGACCTTGAGACTGCCAGACGCGCCTTGGGTGGACACGGGTACAGTGCTTTCGCAGGCATTGGACGGCTATATGCCGATTATCTCCCCACTGTGACGTATGCCACCTCAGAGACTCGCGTTTCTGCTATCATTCATGGAAAGTTTTACCAGGTACGAAGGCGACAATTTTGTGTTGGACGGTCAGGTAGTACGTGCAGCTATGAAGGCGTACCAAGCTTCTATTTCGACTCCAGCTTCACCTCTAGCTGCCCATTTGAGTTATATCCGGCTTTTGAAAGGCGAGCATCCGAAACCTGTTGTGGATACGACGATATGGCAAAATTCCAATGCCATCATCTATCTGCTTGAGTGGCGCGCTGCCCTCGTGTTGAAGGAGTTCGTCCGGACTCTGGATGAGCTTGACGCGAGTGCGAATCAGAGGTTATCCAAGGCTGTCACCGATGCCTTCATAGCCGTTCGAATTGGAGAAATGATTACAGGTTTGGACATGCTACCACGGCAGGAAGGCGATATTATACGTGCGTTGTATCACCTAGTAAGCTTCCATATACCCATTTTTGTACTGCACGGATGGTGATGAGTGTGGTTCCCAGTATCTGCTCACCACCGCCGAAGATGCATTGATCGATCTTTTCTCAACTGGGTTGCTACAGCAGTCCGGAGACCGTGACTTGCGCTTGGAAATCAAACGCCATTGTTTACTGCTCTTGCCTAACGCTGTCGGGTTGACGGATGCATTTTCGTTTTCTGACTGGGCTCTTGATAGGTTCGCACTCCTGAACTCTTTGGTATTCCTTTCCCGCTAATCTGTTTTCCTCTTCGCCCAGCGCTCTGGGAGTGGCTGACGGGCGAGTTTACGAAGAGCTTTGGCAAAGAACTCAGCTTGAACCCTTCAACCAGTTGGGCAATACTCCTGGGTACTACGTATGTCGAATACCTGTACTTTGTCCTCTGTGTAACTGAACGATTGTCCCAGGAAAGCCTCAGACCGGTGCTGCAAGAGGGCCAGAAGTTGTCGAAGAGTCGGCTTTGAAAAGTCGTCATTCTATGTGCGCATAGCAGCCACAGGGTAATTCTGCATACGCTAGTTTTGCTGAGGATCACTGTATCATAAACCTAGTAATGCGCCGATGTATTTTAACACACTAGCCAACGCACACTTGGGATATTAGACCCCTAGCAATTCCACCCGTATAGAGGCAAGTTCAGTAGTCTCGCCAGAACTGCGGGTCACGGCAATATTTATGATCCCGTCATGCGTCAGTCCTATCTACCCTGTGTCGCATATGCCTCCCCCACACTTGCCATCGCCGTATATGCTTAGTAGAGAGCTTCTCTTTTTGGTTCAATGGCAAGCAGAATTACGATATTCGAAACCCGATATTTTGGTATAAAGCGTAATCAACGATGAGAACGGAGTGGAAGAATTATTTACTCCACGAAGTTGCACAAATCGGGATTGCCCTTCCACAGAATCAACGAAGGACACCGGTGGAACACCATCGCAATATTTGTAAATTAAAAGAAAAGAATAATGCATATAGTACAAGCTTGCAAATAAAAACCACCAGAAAGCAAACCCTACAGGCACACGATGTTGACGAAAGTATGAAATCAAAGCGGAACACGCATCATGCCGAAATGGCCATAGCCACTTTTTATCCGTTCGTTCTTGTATCGTTGGCAGAACGATTGAAAACTAGCGGGATTTAATTGATGCCAGGGTGATACACCGTCGAGGAAGAGGTCGAGTACGTGATCGACGTATACCAGAACGGTCTCCAGAGCTTCGCACGTGAGAGGCTGTCCGTCTTGACGGATGACGGTGACCTAGACCGTGACATTCAGCAACTCGGTCGAGAGGTTCGTTATGTTAATTGTGACTAACCGTTCCTATGCAGCCTGCCCTCCGCCACCTAGGGCAATCGTCCGTTACATGCGAATGGAAGAGAACTGTGCTCGCTCACTTTGAGTCTGGACTGCCCGTCCTAGGTTGTGTGAGGAGATGCATGGCCATCTGATTGTCCAGGTCTGGATGGCGGATCATGTTGGTAGGGTCATCCGGTATGTGGCGGTATATGAGGAGGGGGAAACCGAAAGCGCGGGATATAGGGCTAGGGATGCCACAGACGTATATTGGGTGCGACGGTTGGACGATGGTTGTCTGGAGGGAGGAAGCACCCTGTGTCCTTTCAATGTTGCACGCGATGGTGACGCCGACGACAGCATGCGACGGCGGTGCGCGTCGTAATGGAGGTCTTGACATGTTCGAGAGGGAAGTGGCGGGTTGTGCAGTGGGAGAACACCGCGACTTGTGAGTAGGCCAGTCAGTCGACTGGCAAACATTGGACTGTATGGAAAAAGGGCACGGGTCGTCAGACGTTCTGTCCACGGTTGCGATTGCATAGCCATACGCAGTAGACGGAGGTCTTACACCTCGAACAGCGCATCAGCTGTCTCGATGGTTCTTCACGAAGACACGTAGAGCACGACTGGACGGACATGGCTGACATGGAAAAGGACCAACGCTGCTGGTGGGGACCGCCGTGGGTTCCGTTGGAATGATGGCAACAGGGGTTATCGAAGGCGGCGTTGATACAATAAATAGTTCGGCGCCCCCGTCCTGCCTTTTATAGAAGAGCTGCTCATTGCGCCATCTGCCACGCGTCTGACGACACTCCAACGTTATCATGCCATAACGACGCGTGCACGTCAGAGCACGTTCATGACGTGGAGGGGGTCTTACTACATACACAGCTGAGTCAAACTGATGGCGAGGCAAGTTATCGATCGCTGGACAATCTAGTACTTTGTCATTGAAGTCAAGGTCATGCAACTATCCCAAGGCCTAAGCTTTCTCAGAAATTAGTGCTAACCCAAGCAGTCTCTCGGCACTTGAATATGTACTAAAAATTACCGACGAGTGTAAGTACTGGGCCTAGGCGCCGACAGGAGGTATGGAGTACGAAAAGAAATAAACTTCAAGACGCGGGATCAATACATAGATCGGCGTTCAGGCCTTCAGGGCTGCAAAAACTTCTGAAGTTCTTCCTTAGGACGCACCGTCCGCGGAATAATAAACTGTGACCTCGTTGACGATGATTTCTCATCTTTCCACTCGCAAGAACGAACTGCGGAGAGATGAGGCACGCTAACTACGATATTAAGCTGTCCCATCACTGGGCCATATCCGGCCGGGGTTCTAGCGTAGGTTGCAGAGTATAATAACGAGACCGGGTTCTTGGTAAGTGTGCTTCAAGGATATCATGGTTACCGAAGAACTCGATGTCGACCTCGCCGCCCGCGAAGACCTCCAAAAGTTAGGCTATACTCAAGAAATGTCCAGAGTCCGTTTCCTCTGTGCTACAACTTCTCACCGAGCTGACATACCACGGCTACGCAGAGTCGTGGTCTGCTCCACATTCTCTTCAGTAAGTCACTTTCTGCGTGTGTTGGTTAGAAACGAAAACAGCCCTTGAATCAGTGACACTGGGTCAGTTTCATTGATGTTTGTTGGTGGTGGCGGCGCTCA
Organism: Pisolithus marmoratus; assembly: GCA_024613145.1. Classification (NCBI taxonomy): domain Eukaryota; kingdom Fungi; phylum Basidiomycota; class Agaricomycetes; order Boletales; family Pisolithaceae; genus Pisolithus; species Pisolithus marmoratus. Next base: position 81,128 of record JANFAE010000173.1, read on the forward strand.
TCCAATGACAAATCAACGATCCAGCTATCATGGCAGTCCGTAAGTCATCTCTGTCTTTAAACATGAAACACTTCCCTATCGTAGCACAGCCTACGGTCTAGCGGCCCCCATAGCTACCTCACTCGTTGGCGGCGGGCCCGCTGTCATGGTCTGGGGGTTAGTCGACATCCCACCAATTTTTCTTACTTCCATATTCTCATCTGTTCAGGTGGATCCTTGTTTCTGCGTTCACGCAAGCGCTCGCTCTTTCGCTCGCAGAGATATGTTCCAAGTACCCCACCTCCGCAGGTGCATACTACTGGTGTTTCCGCCTAGCTTCGCCGAGATACAAGGTCTTACTGTCCTGGATTAACGGATGGCTCACCATGGTGGGCGTCTGGACTATCGCACTGAGTGTCACGTTTGGTACTAGAACTGCTCCGATCGTCTAACCACCAAAAACTGACCCTATATGCACAGGAACCGCACAGCTCGTTGTCGCCGGTGTTGGTATTTACCGCCCTAATTGGGTAGCAACCCCTTGGCAGACGTGTGTGTACATTTCGTTTTCAGGCGTCGTCGTCAACCTTTGATCGTTGCAGATGTCATCTTTCTAGGAGTGACTGCCGTGGCATTGTTGTTCTGCTTGTTCTTCAACAAGTATCTTCCCACTATTGACGTGTGTTTCCTCTTCTTGTTTTGTCTGTGGTTGAATTCGTTCTTAGATCCTATGTGCATGTTGGACCGCGTTGGGCATAATCGGTAAGAATCTTAGAAGTGTAGCATGTGTTCCGGGTCTCACGTATCTCAGTCATCCTAGTCTGTTTATCCGTGAAAGCAGCAGCAGGACGACGCCCAGTTTCGTTCGCCTTGGGAGGGTTTGATGCGGCATCTGGGTGGGCGCCTGGGTGGTCCTTCTTCATTGGTCTCCTGCCTGTAAGTTCTACCTCCGTCATCCAAGTTACGTTTCAGCGCTCAGATCGAAGCACTGTTTGTCGTTCTGTTAGCCGGGTAGGTCTGCGTTTCTATTTCTGTAGTGTTGGAACGTGATTTCGATACTATCTAGCGTATACGTACTCCGCTATCGGAATGAGTGAGTGCGCAGTAACGTTTCAGATATGTTTTTTATAGCTGATTCAAAGCGCCGAAGTTGCCAGTATGGCAGAAGAGGTTCATGATCCCTCCAAAATCCTTCCGAGGGCAATGGCGTGGTCCGTACCGATCGGCGCGATATGGGGTGTCGTGTTCCTCCTCCCAATCGTATTCACGTTGCCTGACGCAGCAACGTTATTATCTGGTACGTTGCGGAAATATAGGTTCGGTTTTGTGGGCTGAATGCTTGCAGTGCCTTCTGGACAGCCGATCGGTGTGATGTTCACGTTGGCGATGGGATCTAATGGAGGAGGCTTTGGTTTGGTAAGCAAGCATCTGGTGATGTTAAACTAGCGAATAACGCCATTTCATACAGTGGTTTATTGGTATGTCTGTTTCCAGGTCAGAAATATCTGAATCTTTCTAACTGTTGGCTACATAGTGTTTGGTATCGGATTGTTCTGCGCCATCTCCATCTCATGTGCCGCATCACGAGCAACGTGGGCCTTCGCGCGCGACAAAGCGATCCCATTTCATGCCCACTTCTCCGAGATTAGCTCCCACATCTCCGACGTACCTGTGAACGCCCTCTTTCTCTCCACAGTTATCCAAGTCCTTCTCGGGCTGATCTACCTCGGCTCTTCGACGGCCTTCAATGCGTTCGTTGGCGTAGCTGTGATGTGCCTCGGTGCATCCTATGCGATGCCAGTGGCAATTTCTCTTGCCAATGGGAGGAAGGACGTTCGGGATGCGCCGTTTTCTCTCGGGAGGGCAGGGAACGTGGTGAATGGGATTGCGGTACTATGGATCGTGTTTGCGATCGTTCTTTTCTCGATGCCGGCTGTGATACCCGTGACAGGGGTAACGATGAGTGCGCAGTCTACGTTCTTCATTGCTTGTGGCTAGAGCACTCACCTTTCGCTGCGTGACTATGTGCAGATTATGCGTCCGTCGTGTTCGTAGGGTTTGCGGCCATAAGTGCAGTGTGGTACATGATCAGTACGGCTCTTTTTGCTTCAGATGGTTAGTGTACGCCACTGACGCCTCCCACTTCGCAGATGGGCGGTACCATTACTCCGGTCCCCCTGTTCCCCGCGACACGCCATCCGCGCAGTCTCCACGGTCGACGCCGGCGCCGTCGAAGCTTGACTAAGAAGCAGCGCAAATTGACTATGCTTGCATTTCCCTCTATCGACGCTAGTAGGAGAACGTGTGGCTGAAAGCCGTCAACGACCTTCATTTGACATGCAGCTATACAACGTTGTTCCAAGTAAGTATGGGCTAGGGAACATAAGAAAGGGGAACATATATCTCCTGAGAAAGATAACAAAAACCTAGCACATGGTAACGAGAACTCGGAGCAAGAAACAACACGTGATAGCATCGACCCGATAGATATTAAAAAAAGGAGTAACGTGGATGGAAGCATGGACTAATATCACAACAAAGCGGAGTTCTGCACAACTGTTCTATTACGCTGTTAACTTGGGGATAACCTTGATCATCTGGTCGACATTGATGAACTGCACCCAGGCTTCTAGATCCTTGGCGTTGTCGTGCCATATAAACTTAGATTCCTTCGTTCCACGGAAGAATGCACAGGCGCACTGATACGTTTCTTCGATGACAGCTCCGTTCCGCTGCACTCCCAATTGAGCTTTGAAGACACGGAATTCCCAGCCTTGGAGGGGGTGATCGTCGCCACGAGCGGTTTCGTCCGGGATGTTGAACTCGAGACGGGACCAGTCGAATCCTCTATTCTGTCCGACTGCCTTGATGTAGGCGGCTTTGAGGGAGAGGATAATACACAAACGACGGAGGACAACTTCGTCTCCTAATTCGGGTGCGATGAATGACTGCTCTAATGGTGTGAGCTACATCGTCCGATATCAGTGATCGGTATCATTCGACGGGAACCAGGGCCGAAAGACACGGACTTTGTGAGCAAATGATTCAGCGTAGGCCGCCACGGGTACGCCCCGAGGCTCGACACAAAGCTGTTTGAGGCCGAGACCGATGTTGATGACTTGTCGTTGGCGGCCTTGCGTCATGATCATTCCACATAACGAGTTGTCGTAAGCGAGGTGGTAGCCGATCATGGACTGTAGAAATTTTTCCGGGGGCATATCGTCTGGGGACTGACGACCGGTGAGCAAGGAGTCAGAGAACAGATAGACATAGTCTTCAACGAAGGCGAACACGTGTATAGACCGGGACACACCTGCTCGATCCAATGTTTCCCATTCGGCGTCACACAGTCCTTCCACTTCGTCCTCGATATACGTCGGTGTCGCATCATCAACAGAGGGAGCATTTCACATATGATCAGGCCTGGACATGTTACGGATACGTCATCTCAGTGCATTGTGGCGACGGGTGGAGGCGGATGCATAGTAAAGAAGAACGACGCACGGAAAGACTCGATAGAAGTGTTGTCGTAGGGTATCTTGGCGTGCGGAACACATTCTTTGACGAGGTTGTAGCATTTGTCATATTCCTGTATAGGTCGACGTCCGCCATGTTTCGTAGGGAAAATGGCAGTTGTGTTGGTGCTTATCAGACGGTGGGAAGCAAAGAACTTACGTCTGTGGTGACGTCGCGGTTTATTGAGAGCATCCATACAAGAATCGGGCATTCCATGGCGTATTACGAGGGTCTCGGAGTGGTCGGAGATGGGTTTCCTAGAGTATATGTACAACTGAGGGCCAAGGAACAGTCAGGTTCAGCGCTGGCAGTCGACCAGGTCGGTCGAAACGACAGAACCTTTTTTTGCAGACAACACAGCAATGAAGAACCAGCAGGACAGCTTCCACGGTGAACAGGGTAAACACCCGGCAGTGGAGGGCTTTAATTTAATAAGGACATGACTGGACAACAAACACACGTGTTGATTTTTTTTCTTTCTTTTTTTTTGCTTTGTTCGCCGATCTAGTAGGGTTTGTACCATTCCGTCCCTTGCGCAACTAGGCTCACTGCCCCATAGAATGATCGCAGAACAACTACCGGAAGCTAATCAAACGTTGTAGCCGAACGCAAAATGGCTTTGTTTCAATCATCCGTTGTTCTTGGATTGTGGAGGGCATCATCATTTCCGAGCAGCTTACGACACAACTACAAGTACATGCTTTAATGCTAATTCCGCATAGTCGGGCACGAGGACCGTGGCAGTACATACGGATTCCCTGAACAGGCTGACACAGACATCGTGCTAGCAAACCGTGCTGCTTGCAGAGGTACAGTTCCCGTTTGGTCTTTCGCCTTGCGCAGTTACAGATAAGGCGCGATCTTGGCTCACCCTGACAACGTCCTGGAACCATCCCACAGATATCCAGTACTCCACCCATCTGATTGCGTCCGACCTGGAGATGGGCGGTAACGCTTTCATGGTCTTGCTTACTTTCTCGGCCGTGTCTGTGGCAAAGGTTACTGCCAGAACGCTGGTGTCCTCGCCAGATGACTGCTGGTCCAACTTGCGTAAGAAGTCAAGCAGTTTGATGGCAGGCTTTCATTGCACACGTGAGTGGCACATACAACACTAGTCAGCGAAAGGACTAGTCGTCAATCATCAGACGCGCTCACCACTCGTTTTATCGTTTCCTCATTCGCATTGGCTGCTTGTTTCTCCAGCCTGTGAAACCATTCCGAGGAATGTAAAAGAGGGAGCGGCTCTCTTGTTATGTTGTTCTCGAATAGTGCATCACTGATCGGCTTCATGACAGCTTTGAACTCCACTGGGCGAGGATGTACAAGGTTCACTACGATTGGAGGCTCCTCATCACTCAAAGCAACATCAAGGATGGCTCCCGACACGGCATCCATTGGTAGCCACGCAACATTCTGGAGAACTCTTGTTAATGACACATCTAGCCACGACAAAGTTGACTCACCCCGCCAAGGTCCGGCAGCCCGCCAAGCGTCACGCTGGATTTGACTATGATGGGGACCCACTCCGTGATTGACCATGCACCACGGGGAGCGGCACCGGTAATTTGTCCTATCCGGAATGATGTAGCCGGTAAACCGCTCATTTCCAACACCTGTAGCCACCGCACACCCAATCCCGATCAGGAACGCGACCAACATTCCACTGGGAACTGACATACCCTTTCGCCAACATATTTACTAGACCCATACCCACCGCCGACCGCTACCGCGACATCAGTAATCACATCATCCGGCACTGGACCTCTCGTCGTGTCCCAGCTTTGAGCAGACGAGATCGAAGACGTAAACATAAAGCGCGGTTTCGGCGTCTTCTTTGATGCCAAGGCGAGGTTTATCAGGTTCCGCGTTCCCCGAACGTTTGGTTCCAGTGTCGCCAACGACAGATTGAAGTCAACCCGCCAAGCGTTGTGGATGATGACAGTAACCGAATCCCGTATCTGTCCGTACGGGTTGTAAAACGATTCAGACAATGACACATAGAGTCAGCCTGAATCCTCACTTCTGCATAGGTTTTGTCGTCTAGCCCAAGGTTCTCCCGCGAGGTGTCACCCTCCACATAGACGAGCTTCTGGGACTCGAGAAGGCCCGTTTCCAACCCACGATCTCGGAACATCGAGAGCTGCCTCTCTTGGGAAGTTGTTGTCTGCGATCTCCTGTTGAGAGTGTATATCCTTGCGACGTCCTCTCTTTGCAGGAGGGATGCAACTATGTAGGAGCCTAGAGCACCGGTCGAACCAGTCACGAGAACGACATCTGGTCCATTTCTGGCTCTGCGAGTTGGAACGCCACAGATACGTTTACCCGGTAAGCCCGACGAATACTTCTTTACCATGTTTTCGATTTCTACTTTGGGATCAACGGTATCTGCCTTGAGAGTGATGATATTGACGAGATGTTCGGCAAGTGCTCTAAGAGTGGGGTAGGTGAAGATGATCTTTTGGGTGATACAAGCTTCGCGGACGTTCTGGTCTGGAGACGTTTTGAGAGAGCCATTGATGCGATTCCTGAGAAACGTTGCAGATAAACTTTGTAGTTCTGTTAGCAAGCGCGTCTCGCGGAAGTGAAGAGGACGGTGTACCTGTCGAAACCTTGCTCAAACAGGTCCACCTCTGGGTTCACAAGGTCGTCGTCGTTCACTGCAACAGCATGTACCATCAGCCAATCCTCAACTTTTGGAATCGTCCATTCCGATGGCAAGGAAGTTTGGGTGCCAGCTGTTGCGCTGGCCTCCACAGACTCGTACCTATACCCCCCGTTATCTTGTGAAACCGTTTTGAGGCAATGTGACTTACAGTGCATTAATCTCAGACTCATACAGACTCAAGGTTACTTTCTTGGTCACGGTGTCCTTGGCCGTGCGAGACATAGGCTTGTCCCTACTGGTGATCAATATCATCTCTTTGATAATTCTACTGAAACTCGGTGCCTCCTGGTTTGCTTCTTCAACCATGGGCCTACACAGATCTGACATTCAGCACGGTACAATTTCAAAGCGAGGCGGGTGACTTGCCATATCAAGTTTCTGAATTCAGCAACTTGTTTCTGATCTTCAACATCGATGGCATATTCTGGTCTTGGTTCGACGAGAACTCCATTTTGGAAGCGACCCTGGCCAAACATACACGCGGCTGACACATAACGGCTAGTCCTGATCACGCTTTCCATTGGCGCAGGCACGGTGTTCTCCCCGGAAGACAACACGAGGGTATCGTCCAATCTTCCAATACTGTTCGTAGATGGCAGTTGTTCAGATTAATGCCGCTGGGATGATAGAGATGACGTACAACTTGTAAAGACCTTCAATAGTGGGGTGTTTGACGAACACATCGGAGGTTGCATAGCCCTTCACATCAGGCAAGTTTTCGACCGAAGGTTGGTGCGTCTCGGACGACTAGTGTGTCCCTGGGTTAGTTGACCTGCGATCACGTCAACATACCTCGTTCACTTACCAACACTTGACACTCGAACGTTCCATCACCCAAAGGAGCTAATCGGACGCGCGTGTTCGGACCTGGCCGTACCCATTCCCACTCTTTCTGATCATCTGGAGTGCGGATGCATGTCGTAAACGGGCCGAGTTCTGTTGTACCATAGATGCATCCTACTTTCACACCGGCGTCGATGAGTGCGTCCCCTACCTTCTTGGCCAGAGGACCACCTCCAGAGGCCTATGGAGAGTACTTGTCGATCTAAGGAGGCTACTGGCAAATAGCATGGGTACGCACGACATACACAAAGGTGGAGAGTTGTTTGACAGACTCTGGGTTTGAAACCCACTCTTCCATAAATGCTGGTACAACCATTATTCCTCCGGACTTGGTGACTATGGCATTTTCAAGTGCATTCTGAGCATTTGGGATCACGGGAGGTTTGGTGGGGTCTTGATACGCCGTCGGAGCGTATACAGAGACGCTTTGGAGACACGCAATTGGTACGAATACTTGCATGAATACGCCCATGACGTGGAAGGGGGGAAGATGACCACCGGCTACTCGGAGGTCGTAGTCTAGCGCTCGGTGCTCTATACTTGCGACTGCAAGGTGCGAGGGGAGGTGAGGTTCAGAGATGATCCCAGACGTGACGAACGCTTACACAGGTTACAGTAGTGCTTCCCTATGAGGTGGGTTATCGGGATGGGTTTCGGAAAACCAGTGCTCCCCGAGGAGTGCATGTAAAACATGACATCGTCATTGTTTATTTCACCCTTGGGGTAAGGGGCGAAAGGTGAGTTAACAGTTTCTTCGCTCATATAAGGATAGACCGTTGCCAGGGTTGGAGGTTCATTGATCTGGAGATCGTATGGCTTGTCCCCCGGTGCGGCTATCTCCTCTTTGATCCCTGAGATGAGGCTTCCAAGCGAGCCTTGTGTGGATATCAAACGATGACAGTTGGTTTTCTTGAGCAAGTTGACGATAGCCGCAGGTGAATTTCTAGGTGACATTACTAATGGCTAAAAAATGTTATTCAATTCCCCATACTATATGGGCCGCACAGGGTATGTGACGTACAATCAAACCGGAATGGATAATGCCCATAAGCAATGCCTGGTACAGAATGCAATCGACGTTCGCGACGATGCCAACAACTTCCCTGTTCTGGCCCTGCCGCTCTGGACGGATAGTATGGGCTACCCGCTGAGTTGCGCGATAAAACTCGAGAGTCGAAATACTGCGCAAATCCTTGCTTGTTTCGTCGGAGTAGACGAAGAACGGGTGGTCCGGGCTATGTTGCACGTTGTATTCCAGCATCTCGGGGACGAAGAGGGATCCATCGACAGGTGGATAGACTCGCTTCCTAGGCTGTTCTGTACCAGAAACTGACGAAGACATTATGAAGTGAGTTTCCTATGTTGCAGGCTTCTGAAAATTCTCTGCTTTTATATACCTCAGCAGCTCGTAATTCGATTGGGAACGCAGATATCAACATAGGGACTAGTATACAATCAACTCCGTCCAAAGAAGCCTTACGTGCTACCCTTTTCAGTCATGACCCAGGTTTTATTGTCCCCGTCTCACCGTAAGCCGATCACGAGCCTACATAAATGCACCCATATTTGTTTCCGCTGCGCCGTATGACCGCTTCATCCATCAGCATCTGCGGACCAAGATATTGAAGCATGGCCATCAGAAGGCTTGTTTGTATACGGATTCGATGCTAGAAGAACGGAATCGGACCCGGGTGTCAGAACGGTAACCCGTGGACCCGATCACGGTAGCTAGTACTATCAGATCTGACCTCCACGAGCCGTAGTATTGGTAAGGTAGTCGTCTTGCGGAACCCACGAACGTTAGATGACCACCGTAATAGAAGCATGACGATGAAATAACGAATAAGCCCATAATAGTGCTAACATGAGGATATACAACAAACGATGAAAACTAGTTTTCTAAATTGAAATATGGAGCTGCACGAGCGTGCCAATATTAATTGTGTGCCGGTCCGGCTTGGCCTCTGAGGCCTGAGGATCTATAGCTCAGGAAATCATAGGTTGAGCCGCGATGTGCGAGCCCTCGAAGCCCTGTATTTCGGCTCAGCCCAGTCTGAGGCTGTGGTACTATACCCCTGGGAGTCACCTTCATGTACGATAAAGGGGCACTCATCTACTATAGCAAGTGCGACGTAAAGATATGCTCATGTCCTAAGCAGCCGCCCAAGCTGAATGAACAGGAACGGGAGGGTTGGCCTGGTTGGATGTCCTCAGGCATAGTACTGACTTAGTGCGAGAAATGTGCAGTCCCATTTCCTGATTGGGAAGGCAGCCTTGAAAGCATGCTCTGGAGGGTCGGAGGGTTGAGCAGGAGGTATATGTTCGTGGTTGGATTGGCCAAGGGGGGGTTACGACAGAGATCGCCTGAACATTGCGACTCGACCCATCGACGGCTTGATGCCCTCCGGCAATCCTTGAATTACCCCTTGGTGGCTTCTCAGGTCTCCTCCGGCTTGCGGATGCCTTGCAATGACGATCCTCCCCTCCCTGGAAGAATCGTCATAGCAAGGGATCGATGGTCGACCAATCTTTCAAAATTCCGTAGTTGCTAATTTCTTCCCCGTGCCGATCACGTGATCCCCGTGATCACTCATCGGCTCATCTTGATGGCACTCTAGTGTACGCTCTCCCTTGACGATATAGCACAGGCTGTGTGCGCTACCTCCCTCTTTCTCGCCCCTTCAATTTTTTCTATTTACTCTCTCTTTGGCAGCTATTTGGTTGTGCCGCACACTAGATACGAAGGTAAGTGACAGCTCACAACGACCACACAGGCTCAGCCCAGGAAACACGACGGTACAAGGCGACAGCTACAACAAAACTATAAGTACATGTATCAGTCGGGTACAGTCCCCGACACTTCCTCTACCTTACTCAGTTGTGGATCATGTGCGGTCATGCACATGGTTCACTCCAACGACATCCTGAAACCACCCCACAGATACCCAGTATTCAACCCATCGCATTGCGTCAGATCTGGAGATGGGCGGTAACGCTTTCATAGTCTTGCTGACTCTCTCAGCTGTGTCGGTGGCAAAGCTTACTGCCAGCACGCTAGTGTCCTCGCCGGATGACTGCTGGTCGAACGTCCGTAAATAGTCCAGCAGTTTGATGGCAGGCTTTGGTGGAACGCAACGATACTAATCAATGAAAGGATTAGCTTTCGATCATGGGAAGGACTCACCACTTGTCGAATCCTTTCCTCGTTTGCATTGACTGCTTGTTTCTCCAGCCTGCGGAACCATTCGGCGGAATGTAAAAGAGGAAGTCGCTCTTTTGTTATGTTCTTCTCGAATAGCGCGTCACTGATCGGCTTCATGATAGCCTCGAACTCTACTGGGCGAGGATGAACAAGGTTCACTGCAATTGGGAGCTCCTCATCACTCAAAGAAACATCGAGGATGGCTCCTGACACGGCATCCATGGGCAACCAAGCAACAGTCTGTAAATTTTTTGTCGATGATACATATTTATACCACAACAAAGTTCACTCACCCCGCCAAGGTCCGGCAGCCCGCCAAGCGTTACACTGGACTTGACCGTGATGGGAACCCACTCCGTGATTGACCATGCTCCAAGGGGAGCGCCACCGGTGATCTGTCCTATCCGGAATGTTGTAGCTGGTAAACCACTCATTTTCAGCATCTGTAGCAAAACCCCCTTCAGGAACACGACCAACACTCTATTGGAAACAGACATACATACCCTTTCACTGACATATTTACTAGCCCCATACCCGGTGCCGACTGCCACAGCGACATCAGCGATCACATCTTCCGGCACTGGACCTCTCGTCGTGTCCCAGTTTTGAGCGGATGTAATCGAAGATGTAAACATGAACCGCGGTTTCGGCGTCTTCTTTGATTCCAGGGCGAGGTCTATCAGGTTGCGCGTTCCCCGAACATTTGGCTCCATCGTTGCTAAGGACAGATTGAAATCAATCCGCCAAGCATTGTGGATGATGACAGTAACTGAATCGCGTATCTGTCCATACAGGGCATGAAACTAGTTTGACGATGGGCGCATAAAGTTAGGTTAAATTCCCACCTCTGCATAGGTTTCCTCTTCCAGACCAAGGTTCTCCTGCGAGGTATCACCCTCCACATAGACGAGCTTCCTGGACTCGAGAAGGCCCGTATCCAAGCCACGGTCCCGAAACGTGGAGAGCTGCCTCTCCTTGGAAGTTGTCGTCTTTGTCCGCCTGTTGAGATTGTATACACGTGTGACGTCCTCTCTTTGTAGGAGAGACTCAACCATGTAGGAGCCCAGTGCACCGGTCGAGCCAGTCACGAGGACGACGTGTGGTTCATTTCTGTCTCTTCTGGTTGGAATGCCACTGATACGTTTACCCGGCAAACCCGACGAATACTTCCGTAACATCGCTTCGATTTCTACTTTGGGATCGACGGTATCTGTCTTGTGAGTGATGATGTTGACGAGTTGTTCGGCAAGAACTCTGAGAGTGGGATAGGTGAAGACGATGTTTTGGCTGATACGAGACACAGCTTCACGGATGTTCTGGTCTGGAGACGCTTTGAGAGAGCCATTGATGCGATTCCTGAGGAATGTTGCAGACAAACTTGGTGGTTCTGTTAAGAAGTGCCCCTCGCGGAGGAGAGAAGTAAGGAGTACCTGTCAAAACCTTGCTCGAACAGGTCGATGCCTGGGTTCACAGGCCCGTTCGAGTTCACTGCAGCAGCATGTACCATCAACCAATCCTCAACGTTTTCAGTCGTCCACTCCGAGGGTAAGGAAACGTCCATGCCAGCTGTTGCGCTGGCCTCCACAGACTCGTACCTGTACCCCCCGTTATCACACGGAGCTCTTTTGAGGTAGTGTAACTTACAGTGCGTTGATCTCTGATTCATACAGGCTCAAGGTTGCCTTTTTGGTCACAGTACCCTTGCCTGTGCGAAGCATTGGCTTGTCCCTACTGGTGACCAATATCATCTCTTTGAAGATTCTACTGAAATTAGGTGCGTCCTGATTTGCTTCTTCGACCACGGGCCTGTACAGATCTGATATTCAGCACGGCACGATTTCAAAGGTGACGTGACCTGACGTGCCATATCAAGTTTCTGAATTCAGCAACTTGCTTCTGGTCTTCAACATCGATCGCGTATTCTGCTCTCGGTTCGACGAGAACTCCAGTTTGGGAGCGAGCCCGGCCGAACATACATACGCCCGACACATAACTGCTAGTTCTGATAACGTTTTCCATCGGAGCAGGCACGGCTTTCTCCCCCGAAGACAACACGAGAACGTCATCCAGTCTTCCAACACTGTATGTAGGTACCAATTATTCAGACTGGTGTCGCTGAGGTGGTACAGCGAAGACGTACATTTTGTAAAGCCCTTCAATAGTGGGGTGTTTGACGAACACATCGGAGGTTGCATATCCCTTTACGTCAGGCAAGTTTTCGATGGAAGGTTGATGCGTCTCGCACGACTAACATGTCCATGGTGCATTAGTTGATCTGATATTCCATCAATATGCCTCGTCGCTGGTCACTTACCAACACCTGGCACTCGTACGTTCCATCACCCAAAGGTGCCCACCGGATGCGTGTGTTCGGGCCCATACGTACCCATTCCCACTCTTTCTGATCACTTGGAATGCGGATGCAGGTCGTGAATGCGGCAATTTCCGTTGCGCCATAGACGGCTCCGAGCTTCACACCGGCGTTGACAAGTGCGTCTCCCGCCTTCTTGGCAAGAGGGCCACCACCAGAGGACTATTGCAAGTATAGAGAATACTTGTCAGCATCGGGAAACCACAGGAAATTGGTACGCACGACATATAAGAATTTGGTGAGTTGTTGGACAGACTCTGGAATCGAAACCCATTCTTCCAGAAATGCTGGTACAACTAACAATCCTCCAGACTTGGTCAGTACGGCATTTTCAAGTGCATTCTGAGCGTTCGCGACGACGGGAGGCTTGGCGGGGTCTTGATATGCCGTTGGGGCGTACACAGACATGCTCTGGAGAGCTGTGATTGATAAGAATATCTGCATGAATACGGCCATGAAGTGGAAGGGGGGAAGATGGCCAGCGGCTACTCGGACATCGTAGCCCAGCGCCCGGTGCTCTACCATTACGGCTAAAAAATGCGAGGGGAGGTGGAGTTCAGAAGCGTTTCCAGACGTGACAGATGCTTACGCATGATGCACCAGTGCTTCCCGATGAGGTAGGTTATCGGGATGGGTTTCGGGAAACCAGTGCTCCCCGAGGAGTGAAGGTAAAACATGATATCGTTATTGTTCATTTCACCCTTAGGGTAAGGGACGAAAGGTGAGTCGATCGTTTCTTCGCTTATATAGGGATACACTGTTGCCAAAGTTGGAGGCTCGTCGATCTGTAGATCGTACACCTTGTCCCCGGGTGTGGCTAATTCCCTTTTGACCTCTGAGATGAGACTTCCAAGCGAGCTCTGCGTGGCTATCAAGCGATGGGACTTGGTTGTCTTGAGTAAGCTGATGATGGCCGCAGGTGAATTTCTAGGCGACATCGGTAACGGCTGAAAGATATCACTCGATTCTTCATGCTAAATTACCTGCACAGAGAATATTGACGTACGGTCAATCCGGCATAGATGACGCCCATGAACAACGCCTGGTACAGGATGCAATCAACATTTGCGACGATGCCCACTACTTCCCCGTCTTGACCCTGCCGACCCGGACGGACAGCATGCGCAACCCGCTGACATGCGCGGTAAAACTCGAGGTTGGAAATAGTGCGCAGTTCCTTGCTGTGTTCGTCGGGGTAGACGAAGAACGGGTGATCTGGACTGTTTCGCGCGTTGTATTCTAGCATCTCGGGGACGAAGAGGGACCCATCGACAGGTGGATAGGTTCGCTTTCCCGGGTGTTCAGTGTCAGATGGCGGAGACATTTTGAAGTGAACTTCCTGTGCTGAGGGCGGCTGAACTGTCTCGAACGTTTTATAGCTCGACAACGAATACTTCGATTAGCAAATGAAATGTCACAATAGGGGCGGGTCTGGCACATCAACTCCATCAAAGGAAACCTTACGATAGTCCGCTGCCCTTTTCAGTTAAGACCGAGGTTCAGGTGTCACTCGGTGGCCGCATCTGTAAGCTGATTACGACTGTTCATGAATGCATCCGAATTCCTCTCCTTTCAGCATCGTATGACCGCTTCCATGCGGACCAAGATAAGCATGGCCATCAGAAGGCTTACTAATGGATGGATTGGGTGTTGGCAGTGCGGGCGAATGGGCCCGGGTATCGTGCGGTAGCCTGTGGACCGGAGTAGCCGGATCTGACTTTTACGAGTCATATATGGGCTTTTCATGGAGGGAGTATTTGGATGTATTCCAATTTATTTCCGCCATGCGACGTCGCATGACTGCTTTTTGAACCACCAGACCTGCTCCAAAGCTCGTGTGAGCTTCGTAGCCGGGGCTGTTCCCGACTAACGTAAATGCCAACCTACAATGTCTCTCCCAGCAGAGGTTAACATCAAAATTATTCCCCGCCTCGGTACGTCACCCTCTTATTTGTGCCGAGAATGTTTGAAACTCCTATTTGGGGTTCACCAAGTCATCTCCGAGCAGTTACGACACAGACGAATGGCATCGACCGCGTAGGAAGCGGTCGGAAGGTTTTACAACCACCGGCATAGGGTGGTCGTAATGATATCCATGACTCCCTTGTCCTGACCCCGCCGATCTGGGTAGATGGCATGAGATGTGCAGTAAATTTCGAGATGTCGTGCACTTGTCAAGGGTGGACTAAGAGTAGGTCGTCTGGACTACCACATATTGTAATCCAACAATGACCATTGTGCAGTGAGGTTTACTCTGTTTCTTGTTCTTTTTTGACACTTTATACGTAGCTCGGTTCACGCCCTGACTGGAGGCAATTCGTAGTCATAAGGATTCACATGGAAGGTTGATCAACCGTTTCAGAAAATCATTTTGATCAGCAAGCCAGGTAAGCCTATCGGGAAAGCGCCTATTGTAGAAGCCGCATGAAAAGTGGGTGTAGTTACCGAGGATGATATCGAGGAGATATTGTGGAATGGATGGCTACATTTTCAACATCGCTGGGCCAAAAAGTATACTAGTCTGTTGGAGGCCTAGCATCATTCCGCATAGTGAATTAGCATGAGCGAAGTGATCACGAACTGTAGAAACTTTTCTAGAAGCCTAGCCATGTGGTGACCGACGACCAGTGAGTGGTGGGTCAGAGAGCAGACAAACATAGACTTCAACGAGGGTGAGCGCACGTATAGACTGGAACACACCTCGATGCAATGTTTCCCATACGACGTTACACAATCTTTCCGCCATTTCGCCCTCGATACGATGGTGCATGGCTAATTGTCAGCCTATCAGGAGAGTATATTTCACATATGTATGATCTTGCCTGGTCGTGAGTTACAAGCGATGGCCGCAAGAGCAGCTTACGGGCAAAACGTGTATCGCTACCCTAGTTTTATGGAAAGCCGGACAATCGCACTTGGGCGGTATGTCGGCTTGTTTGTAAGACGGACACCGGACACTGTGGTATATTGGTAGAGCAGTACGGTACGTCGGTAGTATGGTACGCTGGTAGTACTGTAATTTGTCATGCCATAGTAGTACTACCACAGTATGGTACTTACGTCGGTAGTGGTCCATCAAGGTGATTTTATGTAATTCATGATATCCATGGTCAGCAGTTCAATAATCGGCAAGGTGTGGGGTGCACAACTAGACATGAAACAAATACCACAATGACTAGCTAGACAGAGGCAGTACAATATGAACCAGAGGGTATACTGCTTAGCTCCAGCTGTTATCCTTGTTACCAACTGACTCTTCATCAGAAAATTCAGTGATGGCAGGACCTCCTTGAATAGTACCATTGTGCCGAGCTGTTGTTCCTACCCCTAGGCCGTACCATGCCAATTTAGGGCACAACTCATGCAACTCCAGATCAAATCTTTTGCTTTTTTCAGACATAAGTATACTAGACAAGACCTACCAGACAATAAATATATGGGATGTCGTGCGCGCATTCACAACAATACATATGGTATTTTTCATTTCCAGATTATGTTTTACTTTAGATTTTCCCCTGTGCAGTTTGATGGGGAGTCTTGGATGTTGGAGTACCAGCCATTGTTGGGACGTGTTTGCTCACTTATGTAATCACCCTGAAGCGCATGGCAGTACATACGGAATTCCCGAACAGGTCGACACACAGGCTTCGCGCTAGCAAACATCGCAAATTCAGTACAGTTCCCGATCGATCCTTAGTCTTGCACAGTTATGGATCAGGTATGACCATGGCTCACTCCGATGACATCCCAAAACCACCCCACAGATACCCAGTAATCGACCCATTGCGTCGCGTCAGACTTTGAGACGGGCGGTAACACTTTCATAGTCTTGCTTACCCTCTCGGCTATGTCGGTGGCAAAGGTTACTGCCGGAATGCTGGTATCCTTACCAGGCGACTGCTGGTCGAACTTGCGTAAATAGTCAAGTAGTTTGATGGCAGGCTTTCATTGTACGTACAATACTAATCAGTGAAAGGATTTTCCCTAGATGGTTAGAAGGACTCACCACCTGTCGTATCTTTCCTTCGTTTGCACTGATTGCTTGTTTCTCCAGCCTGTGGAACCATTCAGAGGAATGTAGAAGAGGAAGTCGCTCTCTTGTTATGTTCTTCTCGAACAGCGCGTCGCTGATCGGTTTCATGACAGCCTCGAACTTCACTGGGCGAGGATGTACTAGGTTCATCACGATTGGAGGCTCTTTGTCACTCAAAGCGACATCGAGGATGACTCCTGACACAGCATCCACCGGCAGCCAGGCAACACTCTGTAAATTTTCGTCCACGATAGGTATCCGTATCCCGACAAAGCTCACTCACCCCGCCAATATCCAACAGGCCGCCAAGGGTCACGCTAGATTTGACCATTATGGGAACCCACTCCGTGATTGACCATGCTCCACGAGGGGCGCCACCAGTAATCTGTCCTATGCGGAATGATGTAGCAAGTAAACCGCTCATTTCCAGCATCTGTATTAACCGCACAGACAAGCCCCGTCAGACATGCGACCAACACTCCGTTAGGAAAGGCATACCCTTTCGCAGACATATTTACTAGCGCCATATCCCGCTGCCGACTGCCACAGTAGCGTCAGCAAACACATCTTCCGGTACTCGACCCCTTGTTTTGTCCCAGTTTTGAGTAGATGAAATTGAAGACGTAAACATGAACCGCTGGTTTCGGCGTCTTCTTGGATGCCAGGGCGAGGTCTATCAGGTTCCGCAGTCCCCCGAATGTTTGGTTCCAGTGACGCCAACTGACAGATTGAAGTCAACTTCGCCAAGCATTGTGGATGATGACAGTAACTGAATCGCATATCTGGTCCCCACAGGTTACGAGAACGATTTAGACAATGACGCATAAATCCAGGCTGAATCCTCACCTCTGCATAGGTCTTGTCTTCCAGCCCAAGGCCCTCCTGCGAAGTGTCACCCTCCACATAGATGAGCTTCTGGGACTCGAGAAGGCTCGTATCTAACCCACGATCCTGGAACATAAAGAACTTGCCTCTCTTGGGACGTTGTCAGCCTTTGATCGCCTATTGAGAGCGAATATCCGTGCGACGTCCTCTCTTTGCAGGAGGGATTGCAACCACGTAGGAGCCTAGTGCACCAGGTCGAGCCAGTCAAGAGGACAACATCTGGTTCATTTCTGTCCCTTCTGGTTGGAACACCACTGGTACGTTTTCCCGGCAACCCCGACGAATACTTCTTTACCATATTTTCAATTTCTGCCTTGGGATCGACGGAGTCTGCCTTGCGAGTGATGCTATCGACGAGATGTTCGGCGAGCGCTCTAACAGTAGGATAGGCGAAGATGATATTTTGGCTGATACGAGACACAGCCTCACGGACGTTTTGATCTGGAGACGCTCTCAGAGAACCATTGATGCGATACCTCAAGAACGTCGCAGACAAACTTGGTGGCTCTGTTAACAAATGTATCTCACAGAGATGAAGAGGGAGGTGCACCTGTCGAAACCTTGCTCGAAGAGGTCCAAGCCAGGATTCACAGGCTCGTTTGAGTTCACCGCAGCAGCATGCACCATCAACCAATTCTGAACTTTTGGAGTCGTCCATTCTGATGGCAAGGAAACTTCAACGCCAGCTGGTACGTTAACCCGTACTGACTCGTACCTACACCCCTGCGTTATCCCATGAAGCTATTATAAATTAATGCGACTTACAATGCATCAATTTCTGATTCATACATCCTCAAGGTTGCCTTTTTGGTCACAGTGCCCTTAGCTGTGCGAAGCATTGGCCTGTCCCTACTCGCGACCAATATCATCTCTTTGAAAATTCTGCTGAATTTAGGTGCGTCCTTGTTCGCTTGTTCGACCGCAGGCCTATACAGATGTGACATTCAGCGCAATATGATTTCACAGATGAGATGGCAACGTGCCATATCAAGTTTCTGAATTCATCAACTTGTTTATGGTCTTCAACATCGATGGCATATTCTGGTCTCGGTTCGACGAGAACTCCAGTCTGGAAGCGACCTCGGCCAAACATACATACGCCTGACACATAACGGCTTGATCTGATAACGCTTTCCATCGGTGCAGGCACAGTTTTCTCGCCCGAGGACAACACGAGAACGTCGTCCAGTCTTCCAACACTGTATGTAAGTGCCGGTTGTTCAGACTGATGTCGCAGGAGTAGTACAGAAAAGAAGACGTACATTTTGTAAAGTCCCTCAATAGTGGGGTGCTTGGCGAATACATCGGAAGTTGCATAGCCCTTCACATCGGGCAAGTTTTCGACGGAAACTTGATGCGTCTCAGATGACTAACGTATCCATGGTACATTAGTTGACCGATCACCACGTCCACATGCCTCGTTCACTTACCAACACTTGACACTCGAACGTTCCATCGCCCAAAGGTGCCCACCGGACCCGTGTATTCGGGCCTGGACGTACCCATTCCCACTCTTTCTGATCAGCTGGAGTGCGGATGCATGTCGTGAATGCGGCGATTTCCGTCGCACCATAGGTGCATCCGAGTCTTACACCTGCGCTGACGAGTGCCTCCCCTGCCTTCTTGGCAAGAGGACCGCCGCCATAGCACTACTCACAAGCACGGAGAATATCTGTGAATCTAGGGGGACCATGGAAAAATAGCATGGTTACGCACAACATACAAAATGTGGAGAGTTGCTTGACGGACTCCGGGATTGAAACCCATTCCTCCAGAAATGCCGGTACAACGAAGAATCCTCCGGACTTGGTCATTATAGCATTTTCTAGCGCATTTCGAGCGTTCGCGACGACGGGAGGTTTGGTGGGGTCTTCATACGCTGTCGGAGCGTACACAGAGATGCTTTGGAGAGATGTGATTGCTACGAGTACTTGCCTCAATACGGCCATGAAGTGGAAGGGGGGAAGATGTCCAGCGGCTACTCGGAGGTCGTAGCCTAGCGCTCGATGTTCTATCATCATGGCTGTAAGATGCGGAGGGAGGTGAGTATGTACGAGGATTCTGAAGGTCACGAATGCTTACGCATGATACAGCAGTGCTTCCCGATGAGGTGGGTTACAGGGACTGGTTTTGGGAAACCAGTGCTCCCGGAGGAGTGAATGTAAAACATGATGTCGTCGTTGTTTATTTCACCCTTAGGATAAGGGACGAAAGGTGAGTGGATAGTTTCTTCGCTCATATAGGGATACACTGTCGCCAAGGTTGGAGGTTCGTCGATCTGGAGGTCGTACGCCTTGTCTCCGAGTGCAGCTAACTTCCTTTTGACTCCTGAGATGAGACCTCCAAGCGAGCCCTGGGTAGCTATCAAACGACGAGCTTTGGTTGCCTTGAGTAAGCTGATGATGGCTGCAGATGAATTTCTAGGTGACACTGGTAACGGCTAAAAGATATTACTCAATTCTGGGACCGCCCACAGAATGGGCGACGTACGATCAACCCGGCATATATGATGCCCATGAACAACGCCTGGTACAGGATGCAATCGACATTGGCGACGATGCCCACTACTTCCCTGTCCTGACCCCGCCGGCCCGGACGGACAGCATGTGCAACCCGCTGACATGCGCGGTAAAACTCGACAGTCGAAATACTGTGCAGTTCCTTGCTTTGTTCGTCGGGGTAGACGAAGAACGGGTGGTCTGGACTGTTCCGCGAGTTGTATTCGAGCATATCGGGGACGAAGAGAGACCCATCAATGGGTGGATAGGTTCGCTTTCTCGGATGTTCGGTGCCGGATACTGACGGAAACATTGTAAAGTGAATTCCTGTACCGAAGGTTTCTGGAGTACCTTTGATGTTTTATAGTTCGGCAACGCATAATTTGATTGGCAAAGGAGATATCAACATAGGGGCTAGAACATCGAATACATCAGGAGAAGCTTTACCGGTTGCCCTTTGTGGATCACGATCGGCCACCTGTTCTTCATGTGCCTAGTAGGAGTGCTTGGGTGCATCTAGGTCTGTTTTTGTCGTCCAGCGTCGTATGACCGCTTCCGCAGGCCAAGATAACCACGGCCATTGGAAGGCCCCTTGATGTACGGGTTCGATACTTGGATACGCCAGCAGTAGCTAGACTTGATCAGAGTAGGCGGATCTGACTTTCACGAGCCGTACCTGGATGTACATATTCAGGTTTATTTCTGCCCTGCAGCGTCGCATGACAAGTTCCTGAACTATCAGACTGGTAACTTCGGGTTATTAGCAGCCTGGCTTATTAAGGTGCCAGCTACGATATTGTCTCCCTACTCTTGGTATGTCACAATCTGGTTCGTACCGAGTATGATTCAAACTGAAGGAAACTCCTACGAGTTTACCAAGGTCCTCTCCGCGCACGTTACGACGCCAACCAGTGGCGTCGACTGCGTCGGAGGGCATCAGAAGGTTCTACAAACACACGCATCACCTGGCATCAGATGGCCGCAGTGATACCCACGACTCCTTCGTCCTGACCCTGCAGGTCTGGCCGGATGACAGGACTGAGGTGCCTGGTAAAATTCGAGATGCCATACAATTCATTACCTCGTGCGTTGGGGTAGACGAAGAATGGGTTGCCTTGCTATCGCGCATTGTAGTCCATTGTCTTGGGAAAGAACAGCATCTGCAAGACAGCCCAAGTGCAACATGTGCTTCCTACAGCGTTTAATTGGTTGAGTGCCCCGCACACCTCGATTAAAAGCAATTCGTAACCAATAGAGTTGACACCGAATGCATTATGGACAGCAGGCCAGGCAAACGTCGGGAAAGCAGCGATGGCAGAAATCGTGAAGGTGCGTGCACCTACTGAGGCCGGCCCCAACAGGACGTCGAGTGAGCGGAACCACTTTCACCATCACTCGGCATATCCACAAGCCTGGACCTGGTGCGGCAGCTTTTGCAATTTAGTCAAACGCCATCAGTACTTGAAGCTTCTTACTGTAATACCACCAGACAGCTTCCTGATTTTCCAAATGCGTATATATAAGTGACTTTGCTGTTTTGTAAACGAATGATGGCAACAATCCGGTTGACTAAGGACGTACGTTGTTAATTTGTGTATCCGTGCCTCGAACAAGGAGAGGCAGCAATCCGCATGCAGTTAATTACGAGCATTTACAACTCGGACCGGTCCCTCCGATTGGGCCACTGCTACCATCGAAGGAAATCTGACTCGTTCCGGCATCACAAGAAGCCCTGCAATTGTGGCTTGGTATTCGGCTCCCCCCATGACCCCCGCCCAAGTGTGCAGGTGTGGATAAACATCACCTACGTCGGAGAGAGAGCGGCACGAGCGTCTGCCCATGAGGTGTAGTATGAGAATGTAGCAAAAAGCACCGTCAGCTGACATTGTTTGAAAACTCAACGAAAGCGAAGCCTTTCAATTGGCTGTCCCTGTCTTTGTCAAGACGGATGACCATTACTAAGACGAACCCGTTGACAACAAGTATGCCAGCAAGGTTTAGGTACTACGATAGTCAGTAATGATCCTGCGTAGGGGTCCGAAGTGATTTATGTACGCACCTACTCTGGTCCCCTGATTTGGAAAATAGCATACCAATCACGATTTCGTCTTTCTTTCATTCACTTCCTCTTACCAAATATTGTCAGTCTGTCCTCCACGACTTTGACAAGGTCGCAACCTATTCTTCGTTAGCACGCCCTGCTTCCGTCAACGACATGCCTCTACCCACTTTCCCGGATAAGGGCGAGCGGAATGATCCAGATCACGACCTGGACCGTCTTTACCGAACTTTGCGAAAAGGTTGGTGGACTGGGGTACATGTCTAGGTGGATTATTTAAAAAAACTGCGATGACAGGAGTAGTTTCAATGACTTACCCGAGATGGACTCAAGCTCCTCCAGCTACTCATCCCCTGAAAGAATACGCTCCCTCTGTTCCTGCAGTGCGACATAACAAAGGTGGTCATTTCACTGTCCTTGACACCTCGTGTCCTCTTCCGACACGTCGTTTGATTTTGCCGACAGTCGTTAACGGAGAGTATACCCACCAAAAAAGGCCAGGTACCCGGTCTCGGCTTGGCCAACCTCTCCAGAAAACTGACACTTGGCCGCCTCTGCAACGGCATGTTCGTATATACCTAACACGAACACATCCGGGTTCTTTCTTTGTCGTTCAGAAGATGTATGGCACATACGCTGCCTCCAGCGAAGTTTACCCAAATGGTTGGCGAGCGAGCTCAACATGTGAGGATCGACAACGTACGAGTCCGAATTCAGTAGCTTTGCAACGACCATATACTTTTGCTGCATGGGAACCCAGTTTGGATACAGCGACGAGCAGTTCTTTATGTTCCCATACAGGTTTTTATTTCGGCACGAACAACGAATACGACTGAAACGTGTCCTCATCATGTCCTATATGCGAAGCCAGCTTGTACGCTCAAAAGCAGACATATGTAGACTGGAACAAACCCGGATGCAGTCATATGAGAATAATATTTTGAATGTAGCTGGACAAGAGGTGGCACGGGTACAAAATGTGGGTATGGCTGACCGCTGATCAAAAACTGGCTGGCCCTTCGGCGTCGACAGCAGGCCCGGTATTCTGAGTGTCGGTGTATTCCGAGGCAATGTCCGAGTTTCAAACTCAGCACGACTCACTCCCAGCTGAGGCAGTCGGTGCGCTATGCTGCTGAATGAGATTGATGACCTCGTCTCCAAACTCGTCGATGTCGATCCACCAAGTCTCCCTTTTGAGATCTTCACAAGTCTGAATCTTGCGATAATGCGCGCAGTCCACAATGCGGTCGAGCGTGGCGTTGGTCATGACGACGGGGCCGTTATCAACGAGGCATGCCCATCCGTAAATGGCGACCGTTTTGCCTTCACGCCAGTCCAGTAGAGCTTCTTCCAACTTGTAGTCGTACTCGTCCTTGGTATACTCCGGGAGGCAAGAACGTTGAGACGCTCGAGAGGGCTCTGGAAGATGGGACTCAAGCGGTGAGGATGCCGATGGGTCACGGATATTGCAACGAGAGCAACCCGACGTGTCCCTGTCGTTGCACTCGTGATGATCAGCTTCTAAGGGGACATGAATCAGCACAAATGTTCCATAGCAAGTATGGAAATATCATACCAGCCGTGGCGTTCATGTGCAGTGTTAGTGGTAGCGTGTACGCTAGTGGTTCGGGGGTCCAAATAGAGTGAAGGGAGACAAAGACCGAAAATGTTGTCGATCGCCGTAATACTTTGCATGTCTTTCGCGTTAGTGCTCAAAGCACATTGGTCCTTCCCCCTGCTTATTCACGACGTGTCAAGTCAACGGTAGAAATACAACATATACTAATGACGCGACAACCTTACAGGTTCCCCACCCGTTCGACGTTCACGAAGGATGGCTGAGATAAGCCTCCTCCACTAAAGACCCCCGCGTAGTCAGCTAATTTTATCCCATCCCATCCCCACCCATCCCAGATGACCCCACAGTCCCGCAGTTCATTCTAGACTACCACCACCTCTCACCCCTCTTTGCAGGCACCGCGTCCCATGGTTCATCAACGGGCAGACAAGCAGCAGGGTTGGTATGGAAGTAGTCCCGGTGACCATGAACACTCGTCGCCAACCCTATGTAGCTTCGCGCTCGCACTTATGGTCTTGCAGGCGGTCTCGAGATCGATCATGCTATAAGCAAGTTCCTCCGAACGCCTCTTGCGTCCGTCAATGTTTGACTACTCCACGGCAGAGGAGGATAGCTTCGGTTCTTCACCTATCACGGTAACCGCCCTTCAGTTCTTATATATAGTCCAAGTCGCATAGGTGCGTTGCCTCCTCATCACCTGCATCATGAGTAGTTCATTTCTTCTCAGATTATCATGTCGCCATGTGGCAGTTCACAGATTGGAAACTATCATTTCGTAGTGCAGATTCTGCGTGTATCCCTCATCAAAAGGCACCCAGTGGGACCAATGCATCCTTCGCCACAGATGAGCTCGTGTACCATGTGGATATGGTCAACCCTGCGGTGCTCATACTGTACCCTGCGCACATCGCCACGAGAGCGACAGGTTTTGGTGCCAATCGTGTTCCTGTGTTTGATGATCCCGGATCTCACACTCCTGTCGTGATTGCTGTCCAGAGTGATCGTTCTTCGTTTAGCCAGACCTCCAAGCATCATCGAGAGAAGGTTGAACCCTGGGAAGACGAAAGTGGCTTGTGTGATCCTTCCAGTGACACCACCTAATAACCTAAGGTGGGCATGATATCACGACTTGTTACTGCGGGAGAATTCACTTCTAGGTCGCAATATACCTCACTATACGCCAATCGCCACCTCAGTTCAAATAGCCTTTCATCTCAGGATCGACGACGACAAGGCGCCATAGGAAGAGCGAAGGTTTAGACGTAACATTTGCTGGTAGGTTCCTTGTTGAGATTGACGTCCGACCGAGTAGCTCTCCCAAATTACCGTGAGCACATTGACCGAGAACTGATTGCGTCCAAAGTAACAAACATACTGACTTTATCTTCAGAGGTAAATTTTCTCATCACAAGCGAGCGTTAGATAGGTTGATATTGTACAGCTTACGAAACAGACTCGAGAACCACCGCGCAAGACGATAACTACAAGTACATATGGATTTCTTGAACAGGTCGACACAGCCTCGTGCTAGCAAACTTTGCGTGCAAAGGTACATTTCGCCATCGTTCCTTTACCTTGCGCAGCTACCAATCAGCCGCGATTCTGGCTCACTCCGACGACATCCTCGAACAATCCTACAGATACCCAGTAATCGACCCATCGCGTAGCGTCTGCTCTGGAGATCGGCGGTAACGCTTTCATAGTCTTGCTTACTCTTTCAGCTGTGTCGGTGGCGAACGTTACTTGCAAAACGTTGGAGTCCTCGCCAGATGACTGCTGGTCGAATGTGCGTAAATAGTCAAGCAATTTAATGGCAGGCTTTCGTTGCACATACAATACTAGTCAGCGAGAGGACTAGCAGTCGATCATCGGATGTGCTCACCACTTGTCGCATCTTTTCTTCGCTTGCACTGACTGCTTGTTTCTCCAGTCTGTGGAACCATTCTGAGGAACGTAAAAGAGGAAGTCGTTCTCTTGTTATGTTCTTCTCGAATAATGCATCGCTGATCGGTCTCATGATAGACTCGAACTCCACTGGGCGAGGGTGTACAAGGTTCACCGCAATTGGAGGTTCCTCATCACTCAAAGCAACATCGAGGATGGCTCCCGACACGGCATCCATGGGCAACCAGGCAACACTCTGTAAACTTTTCGGTCGATGATACATATTCATACTACGACAAAGTTCACTGACCCCGCCAAGGTCCGGCAGCCCGCCAAGGGTTACGCTAGATTTGACCGTGATAGGAACCCACTCTGTGATTGACCATGCGCCACGGGGAGCGCCACCGGTAATCTGTCCTATGCGGAATGTTGTACCTGGTAAACCGCTCATTGCCAACATCTGTATCAACAGCACACAAAACCCCTGTCAGGGAGGTGACCGACACTACGTTAGGAACAGACATACCCTCTCACTGATATACTTGCTAGCCCCATACCCGTTGCCAACTGCCACACCGGCGTCAGCGATCACGTCTTCCGGCACTGGACCTCTTTTCGTGTCCCAGTTCTGAGTAGACGTGATCGAAGACGTAAACATAAACCGTGGTTTCTGCGTCTTCTTCGATGCCAGGGCGAAGTCGATTAGGTTGCGAGTTCCCCGAACATTTGGTTCCAGCGTCGCTAATGACAGATTAAAGTCAACCCGCCAAGCGTTGTGAATGATGACAGTGACCGAATCCCGTATCTGTGTACAGGTTGTGAAACGAATTAGACAGTGACACATAAAGTCAGGTTGAATCCTCGCCTCTGCATAGGTTTTGTCTTCCAGCCCAAGGTTATCTTGTGAGGTGTCACCCTCGACATAGACAAGTTTCTGGGACTCGAGAAGCCCCGTATCCAACCCACGGTCCTGGAACGTAGAGAGCTGTCTCCCTTGAGATGTTGTCGTCTTCGACCGCCTGTTGAGAGCGTATATCCGTGCGACGTCCTCCCTTTGCAGGAGGGACGCGATCAAGTAGGATCCCAGTGCACCGGTTGACCCAGTCACAAGGACGACATGTGGTTCATTTCTGTCTCTTCTGGTTGGAGCGCCACTGACATGTTTACCAGACAAGCCCGACGAATACTTCTGAAGCATACTTTCGATTTCGATTTTGGGATCGGTGGTGTCTGCCTTGCGGGTAATGATATTGACGAGTTGTTCAGCGAGTACTCTAAGAGTGGGGTAGGTGAAGACAATGTTTTGGCTGATACGAGACACGGCCTCGCGGACATTTTGGTCTGGAGACACTCTGAGAGAGCCATTGATGCGATTCCTGAGGAACGTTGCAGACAAACTTGGTAGCTCTGTTAACAAGTATATCTCGCGGCGGTAAGGAGTCATGCGTACCTGTCGAAGCCTTGCTCAAACAGGTCCATGTCTGGGTTCACAGGCTCATTCGAGTTCACAGCAGCAGCATGTATCATCAGCCAACTCTGAACTTCTGGAGCCGTCCATTCCGATGGCAAAGAAACTTCGATGCCAGCTGTTGCGCTAGCCTCCACAGACTCGTACCTATCCCCCCGCGTCATCTTGTAATGCTGATTCGAGGGAATGTGACTTACAGTGCATTAATCTCTGATTCGTACAGATTCAGGGTTGCCTTTTTGGTTATAGTGCCCTTGCCGGCGCGAAGCATAGGCTTGTCTCTACTCGTCACCAATATCATCTCTTTGAAAATTCGACTGAAATTAGGTGCGTCCTTGTTTGCTTCTTCGATCGAGGGCCTACGCAGATGTGACATTCAGCATGTCATGATTTCAAAGGTGAGGGTACGCAACGTGCCATATCAAGTTCCTGAATTCCGCCACTTGTTTCTGGTTTTCAACATCGATCGCATATTCTGGTCTTGGTTCGACGAGAACTCCAGTTTGAGAGCGACCCCGACCAAACATACATACGCCCGACACGTAACGGCTAGTGCCGATAATGCCTTCCATCGGCGCAGGCACGGTTTTCTCGCCGGAAGATAACACGAGAACGTCGTCCAGTCTTCCAACACTGTATGTAAGTACTAGTTGTTAGATTAATGTCGCAGGGGTAGTACAGAAAAGAAGGCATACACTTTGTAAAGACCTTCAATAGCGGGGTGCTTGGCGAATACATCGGAGGTTGCATAGCCCTTCACATCGAACAAGTTTTCGACGGAAACTTGATGCGTCTCAGATGACTAACGTATCCATGGTACATTAGCCGACCTATCATCACGTCAAGACGTCTCGTTCACTTACCAACACTTGACACTCGAACGTTCCATCGCCCAAGGGTGCCCACCGGATGCGAGTGTGCGGGCCTGGACGTACCCACTCCCACTCTTTTTGATCATCGGGAGTGCGGATGCATGTCGTGAATGCGGAGGTTTCTGTTGCACCATAGACTGATCCGAGTTTCACACCGGCGTTGACGAGTGCGTCTCCTGCCTTCTTGGCAAGCGGACCGCCGCCATAACACTGTTGACAAGTATGGATAATACTCGTGAATATAGGGAAACGATGGAATAATAGGATGAGTACGCACGACATACAAGAATTTGGAGAGTTTCTCGACAGATTCCGGGATTGAAACCCATTCTTCAAGAAATGCTGGTACAACTAACAATCCTCCGGACTTGGTCAGTATAGCATTTTCGAGTGCATTCTGAGCGTTCGCTACGACGGGGGGTCTGGTAGGGTCTTGATATCCGGTTGGGGCGTACACAGAGACGCTTTGGAGAGTTGTAATCGGTAGGAATATTTGCATGAATACGCCCATGAAGTGGAAGGGAGGAAGATGGCCAGCAGCTACTCGAAGGTCATACCCTAGCGTCCGGTGTTCTATCGGCGTGGCTGCAAGATGCGAGGAGAGGTAAGGATCAGGGGTGATTCCAGACGTGATAGACGCTTACGCGCGATACACCAGTGCTTCCCGATGAGGTGAGTTATCGGGATTGGTTTCGGGAAGCCAGTACTCCCGGAGGAGTGAAGGTAAAACATGACATCGCCATTGTCCATTTCGCCCTTAGGGTAAGGGGAGAAAGGTAAGTCGATCGTTTCTTTGCTCAAATAGGGATAGACTGTCGCCAAGGTTGGAGGTTCGTCGATCTGGAGATCGTACACCTTGTCCCCGTGAACAGCTAACTCCCTTTTGACTTCTGAGATTAGACCTCCAAGTGAGCTTTGTGTAGCAATCAAATGGTGCGACTTTGTTGTCTTGAGCAAGTTGATGATGGCTGCCGGTGAATTTCTAGGCGACATCGGCAACGGCTATAATATAGCACTCAATTCTTCATGTTACATGGACCGCCCAGAGAGTACGCAACGTACGATCAATCCGGCATAGATGATGCCCATAAACAATGCCTGGTACAGGATGGAATCGACATTGACGACGATGCCCACAACTTGCCTGGCCTGACCCTGCCGACCTGGACGGACAGCATGTACAACCCGCTGAGCTGCGCGGTAAAACTCGAGATTCGAGATAATGCGCAGCTCCTTGGTTCGCTCGTCGGGGTAGACGAAGAACGGGTGGTCCGGACTGTGCCGCGCGTTGTGTTCCAGCATCTCGGGGACGAAGAGGGACCCATCGACGGGTGGATACATTCGCTTTGTGGAGTGTTCCATGTAAGCTACTGACGAAGACATTGCAAAATGATATGCCTATACTGAGAGCCTCTTCAAGCGTCTCCGACGTTTTATACTTGAGCTCGCCAACGCATACTTGCTTCGATTGGCAGAGCAGATATAAGCACAGGGGCTAGTATTTCAAGTCCATCAAAAGAAGTTACCCTTATTAGTCACGACGCAGGTTCGGATGTCACACGATGACCGCGTATGACCGTAAGCTTTTTCACACGCCCTAGCGTAGAGAGAGTACCAGATTTGTTCCTGCCCTCAGCAACGTCACCCCACTGCATCACACATGGGAAATTTCAGTATTTTGCCATGTATAGAAGATGATTCAGAAGCCAATTGTAAAATATTATATTCTGCTAAAGTATTATCTGGTTTGTATAATTTTATATTTTGAGGTGCGGCCAAATGTATTTGTAACACATAATATTTTACAATTGTATTCTGAATTATATTCTACAGATGTCAAAATATTGAAATTTCCAGTGTATGTCCATATTGGTATGACACTGCATCTGTAACAATGGTTACACTGGAAATTTCAAGATTTTGCCATGGGTAGAATATAAGTCAGAATACAATTGTGAAATATTATATGTTTCAAACACATTCAGACCCACCTCAAAATAATAAATTATACAAAACAGATAATATTGTATCAGAATATAATGTTCTACAATTACTTTCTGAATTATCTTCTACCCATGTCACAATATTGAAATTTCCCATGTGTCAGCCCTGTGGACAGAGATAAGCACAGCCATTCGGTGGTTTACTAATGTGTGCATTCGATGCTCAAAGAACGGGCAAACGGGTCCGGGTGTCAAACCAGTAACCGGACCCGATCAAAGTAGCCTGGCCGGACTTTCACGAGCCACAGGCTTTTCATGGGGGGAGACAAGTCTAGGATGTATTCGGATGTATTTCTGTCGTGAGACATCGTTGGCCATGCTAGATATAATCTTTTGCTCAACCATAGCAAGATCTCGCACGACTGGTTCCCGAACCATCAACCCTGTCTCAAAGCTCATCAAACTGGTAACTGGAGCTATCGGCAGCGCGGCTGTTGACTAGTAATGTAGGTACCAACCTACGTTGTTTCTCCTGGCAGTGGTGAATATCAAAATTGTTGTTCCCCACTCTTGCCATCTTATTCGTACAGCGAAGATTTCAAACTGAAGGAAAACTCCTTTTGAGGTTCGTCTCTCTAAGTGCGTCATGATGCTGACCAGTTGCTTCAACTGCGTAGGAAGGTGGGAGAAGTTCTACAAGCACCTACGTTACTTAGGATGGTCGAGGTACTGTGCAACTGATTACTTCGTTTGTCGGGGTAGACGAAGAACGGGTGCTCTGGAATCTGAACTACCACACGTTTTAAACCAACATCTCGAGGGAGAAGGATTTATCTGTGAGTAGATATGTAGGTCCGCTTTTGCGAGCGTTTTGTATTGGATACTGACAATAACTGACGAACTAAATTACCGTTGTGCAGTGAGGGCCGCCTTTTGTGTATAACCCGATGCACACGCCTCGATTGGACGCAATTCGTAACCCACAGGATTGACATACAGACGGTTAATCAGCCGTTTCAGGAAAGCATTTCGGACAGCATGTCAGATAAATGTCGGGAGAGTTGGCTATTGTAGACGCTGTAAAGGTACGTACAGCTACTGAGACCCGGCTCGAGAAGATGTCGAATGAGCGGAGTCATTTTTAGTATCATTGGTGTACCAGCCTAACATAGCCTCTTGGAGTACCCACAAGCCTGGACCACTTGTGCGACAACTTCGTCGAGCCATTAGTACGCACGTCAAGTATCCACGCTTCGACCAAGCAGAGAAAAGCTATACTCCAGGAAAGACAGCACTTGATTACGAGCATTCTCAACCCAGACCAACTTGTCCAATACCCATTTGTTATCATATGTATCTACGACGCTCAGCGGATCAACGGTAAGCAGTCGAACATCTGCGGAACTCAGACTCGTCCTAGCATCGAAGAAGGCCCTGCAGTTGTTGTTCGGTGCTCAGATCTTCCACAACCCCCTGGCCAAGCATGCTGATGAACAAGTCGTCGTCAGGCTGCGCATGCCCAGCAATGTCTAGCCGTGTTCAACGTCAGCTGCCATGTGATCACTGCAGGAGACGGCGATTAGCAAGTTGATGGAACCGGAAAACCTCACTCCGAGGTATCCAAGGTATACATCATGGATGTCGGTTAGTGCCAGTGCCTCTATATATTTGGGGTTCTCCGTACATTGTCAGTAACACATCTCTAACACCTACGCCACAGTCGTTCATTTCCTCATACATGCTCACTGACTCACTCAGTCTGAGCTTGTGGCCCACGAGATACGTTCAAGTCCTTGAGCCGCCCACTCGCGACGTCATACACCAATCCGTGCACCCATACCTGCCTCTTCTCCTTGCCTTCGTCGCCCATGGCTGCAGCCCAGGCACCCTTGATCACGTCCGTCGCACACACGTTCTCGACCTGACGTTTTACATTGGCTTCGATGATAGCATCTAGGTGAGTCTCGGCAGGCAGGGTCTTCAGATCAAGCTTCGTAACAAGGTTGACGAGTGGAGCGAGCCACCGACCGAGGGGAGAGTCTGGGGAAATGGGAGGAGGAGAGTTGGAGGTTTGGGCTCGGGCAGCCTCCATGCATGCTACTGCGCCACCACAATGGGTGTGTCCGACAATAACGACTGGCATTTGTACGAATGGCATTGTTTAAGTATGCAAGCGGATAGGGGAAGGAGATGACGATGGTGGGAATATGAGAGCATGTACGGGAAATGTCAAGGCACAGTGTACTCACCGTGTTCGACGCCTACGACATTGACTGCGTATGTGAGCACAGAGAGGGCGCTGTCATCGTGGAGGTGAAATTGGCTATTCGACGAACGGGTCAAACACAGGGTTGAAGAAAACATGTGGTCAGACAACGAAAATATGGGGCCGCACACAACTTACTTGGCGATATTACGATGCACGAAAATATCGCCTGGCTTCGCATTTGTCACGACAGACTCTGGGACGCGCGAGTCTGCGCAACCAATCCAGAGGACCTAGGCACCCAGAGTGGTGTGAGAGATAACGAAAGTGGATGGAAACATGATGAAAACATACCTTTGGGGACTGCCCCTTCGCACATTGACCAAAGAAATTTGGGTGAGCATCGTTGGTCCGCTCAGCCCACTGAGCGTTGGCAGATAAGAGTGAGGACAGGAGGGGGAACATGGGTGATGTTGGGCAAGATAGCGATGGAACCCCACTGCCCCCAGCCGCCGAGCTAGTACTATGCGGGTAGATTCGGAATTTCCCTGCCAACGGTATCGACGCTGACTTTACATCGACTGGCTTTTCTGACCAACTAGGCCTAATCCCGAACGTGGCAGACTGGAGAGACAAGCGCCGAACCCCGTTCTGCAGGCACTTGCGGCTGATGGCCAGATTCACGGGGATCAAAAAGCCAAAACTCTGCTTCGATCGTCGTCGGACACCTGAGTGATCAAGAGGCTTGTGGGCGGCGACGCAGTCGTATTTTTATATTCTGTGTGCATACTTTGTCGAGAGAAAAAATAATAATCTGCAACGTCATAGAAGCGGCGGAGCCTCGATCTGATCCCCCCCATCATTCAAAACTGTCAAGATTAGATAATCGCATCCCACCAATCAGGGCTCTTCTACTGGGGATGCCAAGAAACCCCTGGCCTTCGTTGTCACTGCAGGCAAGGGCCCGACGACCTTCCCACTAAGCTGAGCTTCAAATTCACAGTCGACGAAAAATTTGAAGAGCACTCAACAGGTGTAATGAAGCATGCAGGAACTTGTTGAAAGTCTGGAACTTTTCAACTGTCTATTTACCGAAAATGTGACAAGTTCAAACAGACATAAGTGGGCCCCAATGGAATATATGAATTCGAAGGCTGAACTGTGAAACCAGTGGTCTAACCCAGAGCGTTTGTTTGAAAATGTGGGACTGCCTCGTAGGATCCCTCGTCAGGCATAGAACTTGTCATTGTAGTCACAAAAAATGACCTCCTCGAAATCCTTTGTACTTTGAATTTAGCCACTCATCATGAGTGACCTTATACTTGCGCCGCACTTGAACTAACTGTGATTATAGACGGGCTCTGTTCCCGAGAATGCATTGTGAAGTACATACTGAGATCTTCGTTGCATACTTTCAGTTTCATATGTGATGTCTGGGCAACACCTCGAGCCACGTATCTTGTGCAGATAATGACAAGCCTTCTTTTGCTGTACTAAGGCTGATGATAGACAGAGAACTTGAAGTTTGGGTAACGTTTCAAGGCCTCTGTGGACATGCTCATTGTTTCTCATTGTGCACGCATTGTGACCATCTATTCTGCATGCTGTTTTTGCAGCGCGCCGCTAAGAGCTGATCTGGTGCCACTGCAGCTCCATCGCTGGTCGCTGCCCATGCGCGATAACGCTACTACAACATAATCCTGTTCGCGGACAGACCTGCCACTGCCAGTAACGTCTATCTCCAATCCTACAGTCGTTACCCATGTATAATGTATATCAACATACATTGCTCTCGGCGGTCATACAGGCGCACATACATAATTGTTGATAGTCACACCAGCACGTCTTATCAAAGGTAAATTATTTCCGGAATCTGCTCTTCCTCGTCCTGCAATTTTTTCCGCAAATATTTGATCACGCTCAGAGCGGCTCGACGAACTACTGCGGTGAGAGCGAGGCGCAAATCCCTGGGGTGCAATTGTAAGAGGTGTGCAATCAACATTTCTGCGTCACAGGAGACAGAGATCAACACCAGCTGCCAACCATTGGCAACGCTATCAGCTATCAGATCCCAATGACAAAACAACACTCACCTCGTAGACGTTCCGTACACAGTAGGCAATAAACAAGAAGCCACCAATAATCCCAAGTACAACAAGCACCCGAACCCTCATCTCCACTAATGAGCGAACAGCACCCTTCAGGGCGAGATTCCGAGTCCAAAGGTTCAGCTTAATGGCCCTCCAAGACCTTGAAAGCACTACTCGAGGACCATTAATGCGTTCCATAGACCTTGAGACCTCTTACCATTATTCTTACATTTCCATACCTTGATGTAAGTGTCTCCCGCAGTTTCAGCAGTTGCAGTAGCAATTACGGTACTACCGGAGTAATCAAAAGTCTAACGCATGCTGCTCAGTGGCCTGAGAACACAAATGGATCATGTGACACACTGCGACAGCTTGCACAATGCACCCTGGGGTGAAGGTCAAAAACAACTTCCGCAGACGAGGTGTTTTAACGTACCCTCATGGTCTAACAATTGGAGGGGCTCCCCTGACGGGACTTCCCAGATACGAACATCCCTGTCAGAAGAACCACTGACAACAGCGGCGCCGTCCCGGAGCCAGGACACTTGCACTGGAATGTTTTTTTCCTCTGAGGGTGGTGGATGTTTGAGACGTATATCAGGGTGAGACCGTCCTAGAGAATATATGTCAACACCATCACCCAAATTTGTCAGGGCAATGCGTTTCTTGTCAGATGAGAGCACAGCATGGCCGCTAGCACAGTCTTCAAAAACAGATCTGCAGAATGATGGCTTTAGCACTTACACAATTTGATGACTATGGATGGGATTAATCTGCCAACGTTGTTCGAGAGAGCCAATGTCCCAACAGCTAACATGAGAGTTGAACATTTCAGCACCTGATATATCAAGTCAGAAACACTTACACCACACCGTGGTTGAGGTAGGCGATGACCAACTCAGTCCCTCTCTCCCTAAATGCAAGCGCTCGACTGCGTATCCTCTTGTCAGGTTGCTCGGTCATAAGTGGCAGTTCGCTTGGTGGCGGGAAGATCTTGAAAGTAGCATATTTATCTAGAAAACATCAATATTGCTCTTTAATATCTTAAATGCAACGCACAGGCGACCTCTTTCGCGATGTGGATTTCGGAGCCTAGAGCAATAGTGACGTAACCACTATATTCATCGACAGTGAGTGTAAAAACTGGGGCTTTGGTGCCAGTGAGAATAGAACTAGTTGATTCTTGTGTCTATCAGTATGGTTAGTTGGTTCGTTCATAGACTCAGTCGTGTCCTACCTCCGAGTTTTCACAAATGGCTAGTGCACCATTGGAGCAACCGACAAACAAGCGATACATATGTCGAGGATCCCATGTAAGGCTGAGGATAGCAGAATGAAAGGCAACGCGGTACATCAGAGCACCACTGAGTGGCTCCCATATGATAACGCTTCCATCCTCACTTCCACTTGCTAATCGACTTCCGGTTGGAGAGAAGGCAAGAGAATTGATAGAATCAGTATGGCCATTCAAAGTATGCTCAGGTGCAAATGGGAGGAAGGGTTTCATTAGCCAAGGGGTGAATGGTGCGGCGTACCAATGGTGGGCGATTTGGGACGACTTCGAATATGGAAATCTCATTATGTATGAACATACACTAATTTGGTTCGACTAGTCCAAGGTGTGCCGCTGGAACGAGTAGCCTGAGTGTAGACTAGGAGACTTCGCGCCCGCATTAATGTGTATAATGATAAAGCCAGCTGGCTTCCCAAGACTGAAAGTCTGACATTGGCAATGACTCGCCTTCATAGCATTTCATCTCATTTTTACATATTGCGAGTGTTAAATCCATAACCTATGACTATGCAGACCAGGATCCTGTAGTCTAAGCCCAGTTCCTAATGATATCGTGTAAGGGAGTCGTCGGAAGCCATTGAGTACCTACTAAAATGAATATACTCAATACTAGGGCAAAGAAAAAGTCGAAGAGACATCGTCGCCCCCACATAAGTAAATTGTCACGACTGTCTACCATAATATTTTCCTTCGGGCTCTCACTGTTATCAACAAACTGAGGGAATACTTATCATCAGAATTTGTGCAGCAATATTGAGAGGACTAGTGCTTACCCCAGTCGACCATACTTGAAGAAGTACTCGGTCACTAGTGCTTGAAGACCCACTGGCGATAAAGTGCTTGTCGACCTGAGGCGAGCTATACTATCTACCCGCATCAGGTGTATGCAAAAGGTAGAAAGATAGTGTGTGACGTACGCTAACAACTTGTACCGCATGAAGCTCTGTGTGCGATGTGAGCGATAGTTACGAACATGGGCACTTAGAGAACATACCTGGGCCATGGTGTAGAACCTGAGCTAGTTGACCAGTGTTAATATCCCACAACAATACTTGGCCATTATCGGTACCAGTAATCGCTACTTGTCCATCCGAATCAAATTGGACGTGACATATATAATTTCATCTTATTTTCAACCGAAGATGCCGCACATGATGCAGCGAGGACGTTGGCTGATATGCCAGGCGATATATATCAACACCATCGATGAGGTTCCATACAAGCAATAATTGAGAGGTTTCATGGTATGCGGTGCTCCCTCTAAGCGGAAATAAGATTACAAATGAGAAAAATAGTTTGAAATATAGAACCTACATGCGCGTCCTTATCTTGTGATGGGATATCTGGTTCCACGGGGCAATCTTCCAGGCAATGCTAAAATCCAACTAAGGAAAATTTCAACTAATAACTGAAAGTCTGGGCCATACACTTCGCGTGAGTCTAGGAATGCGAACGCGACGCAATGCCCTTGGTCGAAGAAGTGAGCGGATATCGGTAAAGAAGGTAGCCGTGGATGCTGAGGCGGCAGGTGGAGTTGGGCTAGGTGGAGGCTGACTGTACCCTGCCGTGAACAAAGATAACAAGATGACCGATGACGTTCAGCTCACCTCTGTTTTCTTTTGTTACCTGATACAGTGCAATCCTTCCTTGTGTAGTTAGAACCAAAAGATTGTGGGTTTGGTCGAGCTCCATATATTCTACCGCAGAATCAAAGACCGTCTCCATATGTACCCATTCAAAGAGTACCTGTTGATTTTAAGTGATCGTTGCAACTCGTATGTTATCCAACTCACTGATCCAACATTAAAACGCCATATAACAAGGGTCCCATTGGTGCCCGCGGACAACAGGTAGTAAATGTTATTGTGAGCATCGTCGCGAAGCCACTTGAGGGACACCACGGGACCTTGCTTTGGTTTTAAGCGTCTGCGAAGACTTCCATCCTCCAATGACCAGATGATGACATGTCCATCATCACCTGTTTGTGTGAGCATATACCAATATGATATGCCGACTGACTTACTGCCACTGGCGATGTAGCTCCCGTCATCCATAAATGCCGCGCAATTGATAGGGCTGCGGTGCCCTTCATGAGACCACTTTAGCCTGTATTCCATCGAAAAACGGCGTATGATTGACGGGGATGGAAGTCAGTAGACACTAGAGCTCTCCTTTGTATTCGGATATGCAATTTTAGGATTAATATCGAATCGCCTTGTACGGGTTGTGCAATCTAATTACGCTATGAGAGAGAATTTCTATATTTATATACCACAACAAGTAGACTACTACTAAGACACGGTGCCCATGGGCCCATAGAGTAAGTTGTAATGTATGTACTACCATGGTAAACGTGGAGTAAGACGTATAGTTTATAGTTGACACATGGGAAGTATATATGAGTGTTGTCGATCGGTGAAGAATGAAATGTATGATATAACTTGAATGTAGACAGATCTAAAAAGAAGTGGCTTCTTCTCGATTTCTTGAAGGCGTCTGTTTCCTTGAGGAATTTGGAGAGGGCCTAATACGCTACGAGAGCAGCTCAGAAACATATTTGGGATCGATAAAAATGTATTTCACTGATTGTACAGTTAACAGTATTCGGTGTAGGGAATGGGTTTTCCCTACCAAGGGATTTTATTTTTTATTCTTTGTTTCTCATATTCTTGCTTTCCAGTTTTTTTTATTATTTGTTTATTACCTTAGTGCGAGGTTTTATTGCTTAGTCAGCAATTTTTATTACCTAGCCGGTACTTACTTTTCTTCTACAATCAAGTAACGAGTTACGAGCGAGAGTTTCGAGTTTCGAGTTCGAGAAGGTTGCGTGTGGCCTTCTTCAGTGTTCAGACAGCCCCAGACAGCTTCAGACGTTCTCAGACAGCTTCTCTCACCAGGCTATAGAAGCCCCTCTGGAAGTTCTCCCCCTTCAGACATCAGCACTCTCCCCCACAGTCTCAATTCTTCTTTTCCTACAACTGGAGCCCACCGCGAGGGGCTTCTGTCTTAGTCTGGTACCCGGTCTCATCAGGTTCACATTTTTTCCAGTTTCAGGTCTTGTTTGCTCCATTTTGGCTCGCATTCTATCAGTTTCACCCTCGGTCTTACTCTCGTGTTCATCTTTTCTCTCAAAATACCCACTCATATCTTGCTATAATCACCCAAGTCCCTGCCTGACGTCATGCAAGGCCTGAATACCCCGAGTAGCGGTTCTTCCGAAGCCTCGAGCTTCCTTCGGCGCCCCGAGGAACTCTGAAGGTTCCTCGATGACATAATTCGAGCTGCAACTGCAGCAAAGTCACTTCTCGAGTCTTGTCAAGGCCCCCTCGAGGCCTGTAATTCACGCGCGCAGCCACCACCCACCTCGGACAGTCGCTCACCCCGTCGGCTGTACTCATTTTGCTTTTTCTGTGGTCAGAAAGGTCATATTCGAGCCAACTGTGATTCGTGCAAGGAATATTTGGCCGTGGGAAAGTGTCTAATAGTGAAAGGTCGTGTCGTACTCCCTACAGGACAAGAGATACCGCGAGAAGTACCCGGGCGCACTCTCAAGGACTGTCTGGCATGCTGGGATCTAGGAAATCGGTCTATGGATATTCAAATTCCTCCTTCGAGTCCAGGCTGGCTCATATCTCTGGAGGATCCCCACTTGTCAGTGCACCCCAATACCCCCTCAGAACAACTGTTGTGTGCGCCACTCTCAGCGGAAGGGCCGAGTCGTCGCTCAGCGCCGGTGCAACCCCAGGGCCCCATTCGAACACCTAGCGCGTCCTCAAACTCGAGCAATGCTTTGTTGTGCCGCCCTCGTTCACCTCCTCGTACAGTACCTACATCATACTCTCATGGTTGACCTCGCTCTCGTTCTCGTGGCCGTGGCCGCCCACATTCGCCGTCTCGTTCGTACTTCAAGAGTCCACCCAGCCATAGTTATAGCCATCAGTACTCGTATTCAAGCAGGTCCCGCAGCCGTGATTCCTATGATTCCCGCGACTACTATTACCGCCGCTCCCCACCACCTGCATTGTCGCTCGCATGCTCACATTCATCAGCACACTTGAGGGGTGAACCCACTCAGGTCCGGCAGCTTGACAGAGTGGTGACTGCCAGTTCATACAGCAACCAGTCATCTTGTAGTAGTTGGGAACCGGCACACTCGGGAAGGCGATACGGCCGCAGTCGTACACCCCAGCCCTCTCGTAGGGTGTACTGAGTCAGTATACAATCGCCTTAGCTCGTTGGGGTTCTTTTATTGTGTTTTATTCTTCTTTTATGAACATATCTTTCATGGAGTCTCCCCTTGCCGAGTGTCAGGCAGCCGTGCGCCTCCCTCATCCCCTGCTTCGTCGACGCGATATCTCGACCACTGCTCACCCATCCCTCTCGCAAACCGGGATTTAGGCTCTACTCGACGAGAGCTTTCTAACGGTGTACCTTTCATTGTAGCAGCCTCAGCGCATCTGGAGATATGGCCCGATCCCTTGAGAAAGGCACTGTAGGACGAAATCTGGAATATCTCGGGAATGGGTGCACCGTTTTCTCCAGTTCTTCGTTCTCCCAACTCTCCTTGTGCATCCCTATCACCACCTGAAGTTTTGTAGAGTTCCACATAGCAGTTCCTCACCAACGCGATACCGCCCTCCTCCCCCCTACTGTGGTTAGACTGTAACTCATGCAACTCTCGACCGAATCGCTCGATTTTCTCAGACGTGACTCTACTA
Organism: Pisolithus marmoratus; assembly: GCA_024613145.1. Classification (NCBI taxonomy): domain Eukaryota; kingdom Fungi; phylum Basidiomycota; class Agaricomycetes; order Boletales; family Pisolithaceae; genus Pisolithus; species Pisolithus marmoratus. The sequence continues at coordinate 121,233 of JANFAE010000173.1, forward strand.
GACGACATCTACCAGACGATATAAAAGACGTAGCACGCGCATTCACGGTTGTGGAGTTATTTGAGTTTTTGTGTCTGAGCAGGGTAGGGAGGTCGAGATTGTGTATCTCGCTCGTTTTCACGCCGGAACTCTCGTTTTTTCGCATGGTGACTCTACTCGTCAACAGCTACCTGGTGATACCTTTTTTGTGGTGACGCGCTCACTGGTTGTGGAGATACAGGAGTTTTTCATGTACAGAGGAGTATGACACGGCGTTGCGGATATCTCGGGACTGGATGGTCCAGTCGGTCTGATCCCTTTTTCTCTGTCCCCTCCCAGACGTCTTCTACCACCACCTCCGGTTTCATATCAATTGCCTCAGTGGTTGTCCCGCGGCGGCTTTTTCTCCTCCCCCGTCTTGCTGCCCCACACCGTATCCACATCATATCTCCCCCGGATCTTCGCCGTGCCTCTCGAATTTCTGGGGTATAATACTACTCGTCCAGCGCTTTCGAACGGTGTACTTCGTGTCCAGATTGGTGCAGCCGTTGTTGAGAAGTCGGGATTCTTGTGGGTAGAGGTGACTCAGACCAGTTTTGCATATATCTCAGGATTGGGTGTGCGTATTCCCCCAATTCCTTGTTCTTCAGATTCTCCCCACTCCCCTTGAGTGTTCCCCTGCATTTTGTGCCGCCGCGCTGACCCGTTATTCGTTGGTGCATACCCTTCCTCCTACCCCCTACCTTGTTTGGGGCATAGCTCATTCAATTCCGGCCCGAATCGTTCGCTTTTTTTTAGACGTGCCTCTACTAGACGAACCCTACCAGACGATGTCCAAGACGTAGCGCACGCGTCTGTGGTTCCGAAGTTATTTGAGTTTTTGCGTTCGAACAGGGTTGGGGAGGTCAGGAAGGCGTATCTCGCCCGTTTTCACTCCGGGTCTTTCGATTTTTTGCACGGCGGTACTACTCGCTCACAGCTATCTGGGAGTGTCTGGCTTACGGTGACGCGCTCAGCGGTTCCTGAGATATTCACTTTTCTGCATTCGGGCACACTGGCATATGTTCCTGGCGCCATATCTCCCTCGTTTCTCAGCCGTTTCTCTCGAAAATTGGTACCCGCGTTCTTCCCGCCAAGCTGACCCCGTTGGATTCTCTTTCGGCGAATTCTGTGCAGCCGCTTTCGAGATATGGCGAAGTCCGCCTCTGGAGAGGTACGAGACAACATTGGCGATAACTCGGGTTCGGAAGGTCCGATCGGTGAGATTCCTTTTGTGCCGGGCTCTCCTGTTCGTGTAGGGCCACCTTCTGAGGTTTCATGTCCACCGGCCTCACCGTTGCTCGCCAACGCCTTGTTCTCCTCCTTCCCCCATTTGTGGCCAGCGCCTTTCTCCCCCGTTTTGCCGCCGTATCTCTCGCTTTCCGAGGATCCTATTCTACTCGACGAGGGCTCTCAAATGGTGTATCTTACGACGCTGTCATCATCCTGGCTGCGGAGATATTCAAAGTTTTGCTCACAGGGAGCACTCTGGACCGTTTTGCGTGTTTCTCAGGAACGGACGGGCCAATTAATATGATTCCTTTTGCTGCGTGTTCTCCCTTGTGCCCTCTACCGTCTCCCGCGGTTTTGTGTCGACAGCCTGAGCCGTTGTTCTGCAGCGCTCTCCCTTCCCTCCTCTGCTGTCTCTCGACGTGCACGTGCTGTATCTCGTTCGTCCCATGGTCGTCCCTCTCGATTTTTTGGCACCATACACTACTCGATGGGGGCTTTTGGACAGTGGGTCACACGTTGTGTCTGCTTCAGCGGTTGCCCGGAGGTTCAACTTTTGTGGATGCGAGCAGTTTGCAGGTATCCTAGGACTGGCTGGACCTCAACTGAGGACAGTTGGTATCTAAGTGATGGGGAGATGTAGGGAATGGGTTTTCCCTACCAAGGGATTTTATTTTTTATTCTTTGTTTCTCATATTCTTGCTTTCCAGTTTTTTTTATTATTTGTTTATTACCTTAGTGCGAGGTTTTATTGCTTAGTCAGCAATTTTTATTACCTAGCCGGTACTTACTTTTCTTCTACAATCAAGTAACGAGTTACGAGCGAGAGTTTCGAGTTTCGAGTTCGAGAAGGTTGCGTGTGGCCTTCTTCAGTGTTCAGACAGCCCCAGACAGCTTCAGACGTTCTCAGACAGCTTCTCTCACCAGGCTATAGAAGCCCCTCTGGAAGTTCTCCCCCTTCAGACATCAGCACTCTCCCCCACAGTCTCAATTCTTCTTTTCCTACATCGGTAGAGAAGGACAGGCATAGAACAAGGTATGAGATGTCACTCGTACATATGTTATGTTATGTAGTATAAGAGCACGACTACTCTAACTACTCGAGGGAAAAGGTTCGCAGTCTTTCTAGATCGAAAAGATCAGCGTGCTTCAGAACGTGCGTGATAAGCACTCACCAATCAAGCTTCATCATAGAAGATATCTACCCAAATGTCAGGTCCGTCGAGGTGTGGACTGCAGTCGACTTGTTTTGCCGGGGGTCCTAAAATGTCATTTACCGCATTGATCATAGTCCCAGCGAGGTCGTTCTCCATAGGTTTGCTTTCCACATCAGTTAAACAACCGGAAGTCGGACAAGTATAGTGGACCACGTAGATATGTTTATTTTCGAAGAGTTCTTTGAGCTTCGCTGCCGTCACCAGTTTCTGTTTCAAGTGAGCTGGAATATCTCGCCACCTTAACTGCCTCAGCAGGCTGTTATGAAACCATTCCCGGAGGCAGCCATAACAGAAGGAGTGGCCGCAATCAACCAAGCTGGACCGATAATGATTAGCATAAGTACGTAAATATCATAGAGCACCTACATGAAGGGGCGATCAATGCATTTCTGACATACACCACACTTGATGGCGTCAGCGTGTGTGGCTGTGAACTAACAAATGGAATATTAATGATAAGTGTCTAGCACGTGCTCTGCAGCACTCACCCATTCCATCATCTTCTGCAGATTTTCCTCTGCTCCCTTAGCATCAGCTTGGGCCTTCTCTGCCGTCTCTTTCTCAGTCATCAACCTCTCAACTTCCTGCATGCGGTCAGAATGTGTGCTATACAGAGTAGTTTTACTTACCTTACGAGATCGCTTCACATCTTCTTCGAGCAAATCCACGATTTGCGACATTTTCTGGACCAAGTCTTTGGGTTCAAGATGCTTATCACTGTCAGCGGGGAGGTTAGAAGCACGTGGTGCCAATCGACCTTTGCGTGGAGAGCATCTCTGAGGACTGGAACAAATGGGGGCCATGAAGAGCAAGCATATTAAGTGGGGGAATGGTGCAGTGGGGAGTAAGGGCAATGGTGAGTCAGTTCAGCCTAGGTGCCATTGCGCTTATAGCTGCAGTCCGCCCTTTCAGAATGAGATTCACCCGTTCTTCCGTCTCCCAAGTCCTCGTTGCCCTGCTGTGCTGTCATAGCTGAGTTTTGTGATATGAGCACCGCACTTCGATTTTTCACGATCAACACGTTGCAGGGGTAAGCAGCCAGTGTCGTGCGATTATCACAAAGCACCCAACGTCCTGGTGGGAGGTTGCGCAGCCAATCTTATTCCGAGTAGAAAGGTAGAGTGCATGCGGCCCTATGATTGACGTTTAATTAACCTTATCTCTTTGTCTCCTAGCTCCACGTTCTGGCTGCCGGTGTCTTCTGATCGAAGACATCACTTTTATTCTTCATGAAATCACACCTACGGATCATCACCAATGTCAGGGCTAATCTTACTTCTTTGTCTCCTAGGCTCCGCTCTGGTTCTGATCAAAGAGGTAGCGTCCACGATACTCTGGATTGACGTCCTAGTACCTCACCTCGTGGTAACTTTCATTACAGCCCCATATGGCATCATTGTGCGCTCATCAAATCCAGGACTTGAACCCTCATGAGCGACTTGGAATTTTATTTGTGGTCAACGTCAATGGTCGTCACAATTTCCAAAAATTTGTCCAAGAGCATGAACATCCAGACGTAGGGTAGGTGTACCTATTTGACTCGATTTTTGCAAATGCCACCAATCGTTTAGGCAGCGTCTGTCTTGTATTCTTTCATGGGTGTGGAGACGTTAACAGGGCCTAGAATGACCCTTTCATGCGGTATCTCTATTTATTCAAGACCTGGCCCCCCTCTCTCGTCTACTCGCGCCGTACGCCATGGATCTTCAAGGTTGGAGTAACTAATTTGTTGTTTCCGGCTTGCTTATCTCCTGTCGTGCCCAGATTCTTCCGCAGAGTCGCCAGAAGGCCGTTTGCCTTCGAAACGCCCTCCGGATGATGCATGGACACAAGGACATCATATTCCCAAGTCATCGAAAGCAGATGAGACCTCGCTTGCGCCACAAGTAGACAACTCGACCGTATCAGAAGAACAGGCTGCTCGAACATCACAGCAACGACTACTTAGCACCCTCAAGCAAATGATGTGTGGTCGGCCTCCGGAACATCCTGTTCTGCTGGTGAGAACTCTTCGCTAAGATGGGATAGGGTATATTAGAAGCTGACTAAACTTCAGTCCAGTCTTCCTGTTGTAGCGTCTACGTCCGGTCAACCCCCATCACGTACAGCAACCACAACATCATTTAAACGGTCAAGACGCCCTACCTCAGCCTCGAGACAGTCAAGAGAGTCGACCCCAGTCTCGTCTGTACAGTCAAGAGAGCCAACCCCAGGTGATGAGCGGACGCCTCCCATCTCCAGGCAGCACACGCCTGTCTATTCACATGTCGTTCAACAACCATCTACCCCATCAAGCGGTTCTACGATTAGGACGCATGCAGAAGCACCTCCCTCAATCACACCGTGCCCTACTACCATACAAGTATGTATTTCTTATCAGTGAATATCCTGTTCTGATAAAATGCCTGTTTATATAGGAAATTTTGGATTCTCAGTGGACTGCTCGAACCGTGCACGACAAAGGGAAACAGATGGCCATCGAATCCAACTGTAACAGTCAGGTAAGTAGAGTTTGCAAGTCGGTTTGTTACATATCCTCATGACAATAGCTTCCGCAGAGTGAATTTCGTCTGCAGGGCCGGGACCTTCCTCCATGGCCATCTGAATCTGAGCTTCCGGCGCCACCTCAGCAGCTGTCTACTGCTCTGAAGAATATGCAGGCTTGGCCCCAGTTCCAGGTTACGCCATCTATTCCGTTACCCACTTGGTGGACTATGACAGATCGTGACGTCCCAGGGCCAAGTACATCTGCTCTGCCTCCCATAACCGACCCCAGGGTTTCTGGATTAAGTATGTCTTCTGGTCTCCCACAGTCAGACATATTTCCAAGCGGCGGTCCCTCCCGCCATGCTCGACCTAATGATGGCAGCGCACTCAATGGAGTTGTTGCTCTGTTGCTATCTTACTTCTCCTCAGGAATGGATGTTCTATTAGACTCCATTCAGAAATCGCAGGCAAGATCTCATGAGACCGTAATGAAGGAGATCGGTACTATCCGCGAACATGTAAGGACATCTGGCATAGCCTCGACTCACCAGCCAGGTCCTGGCCAAGGAGAAAGTGGTGACTCATTCCCCCGACCACAGAGGGGAAAAGCAGCCAAACGACGCCATTTCGTCGCAGCTGATCCAGAGCTCCCAGTCATTAGAGATGAGCAAGAACATTCGGTGTTCTTGGTAAGGTAGTACCTTTATTCCGTATATTTTATTCTCATTTCCTCAACAGCGGTGCATTCGTGCCCATACCCTTACCTTACTGAAAATAAGGGGATACAAATATTTACAAAATGCGAAATGCTCTCTCTCGCAGGCGCAAGTTGACGAATATGAGCAAGGCCTTCCGGGGTGTCTCGAAATCACTCCAACTGACTTCATGGTTGACTGCTTGCATAATCGAGATTCGCCATTCAACCAGGATGCAGCCACTGTTTTTGCCGAAGATTTTCTTGAGAAGATTACAAAACACTCTTGGTATGCTTCAGCCAACATCCCAGAACGTTACCGCAAATATGAGACAATTCGTATGGCATTCCTGGCTCATCTTGCGTATGTCAAGGCACGTTATAGGGAGGTGGTTACTGCTGTGGATGAAGACCCAGAGAAAGCGATACAAGCAACGAATGTTCGCCTACGGAAATCCTCCCGTGGCTCGAGGAAAGTGCGCGTAAGTTTGCCTCAGTTTCTTCTTCTGCAGAGCCGAATTTGTTTTGTTTAGCTGCTTAAAATGTGTCTTGACGCGATGGCCGATCACCCAAGACTTCGACGACACCTTCCCCTTATCAATGACTTGGGCACACAAGCCATGAGCTCAGATGAATCAGAGGACGAGGTCAGAAGAACAATATCTTATCCTCGTGTGTACCCTGCTTGGCGTAGCAACCCGCTTGCTAGTCTTTTATGGGAAGCCGATGATGTGGCAGCAGCCAACGCTATGGTCTCGATTGGTATGCGCAAGAAGGCGGGGACTCAGCTCCGGCTTCGCCCTCACAGTGGAAAAGTCAACACCGAAGCTGCTGTGCCCCCTGGACTTCCCCGTAACTGCTACAACGCGTCTTGGCTTGCTAACTTACTTCCACGCCAAGTCAAGGCACTCCGAGTCCAAGAGAAGGACTATGACTTCGGTAGCTCACCTAGCTCAAGCTCACCCACTTCTCCATCTAACGCAATGCAGTCCTGATATACTATATTAAAATATGGTACTGTTACTTTTGAATGTACTTTACTTCTCGCGACAAGCCCTCGTCCTCGTCCACCCAATATCGTTTGTGAAGTACCATTGCTATACATGTCGATTCTATCACGTCCTCACCCTCATCTTCGCCTTATCAGCGGCAACTTTGTTCTTAAGGTACATCGTAGCGAAATCCTGGGCAGGCCATTGATCCTGATATTCATTGAGGATTGGGAATCGAGCCTGAGCCTTGTAAAATAATTTCATCACCTTTCAGTTGTCAGTACCCCATGAGGCCAATCTTACTGCATTTAGGAACATTGCTACCGCTGCAGGTGCTTGGTTTGGGAAAGTTAACCCGAAGTCGAGGTATTCTTCACATACCTCGTGCAGCCCCTCCTGTTTCCTTAGTGAGCACGCCAATAATTAATGTGACATGATTGTGGTCTACCTGCACGGACTTGTACGTCTTATCATTCCAATTTAGCACCTGACGCAATGTATATCCTCCGTGATTTGGTTTTGACAGGGCGCCGCGTGGCCGACGAATCAGACTGCTAGCAGGCAGTGGCTCCGCTGCTTGCTCCTGTGACAGGCGAATGGTATCGAAGTCGAATACCCGGCGAAGGGTAACTGTAGATGCACAGGGGCTTGGACTGCGATCCCTGTCAAAGATCCTTCTAAGAGTTATGGGGGGGTAGTATGGCCGATAGTCCATGAAAGCGTAGGAAATGGTGAGTGGATCTCCGTCATTGAGTTCCTTTAAGACCCACAGGTAACAGATTTCTTCCCGATTGCTTTGTGCAGACGTGACTTTAGAGACTCGTGGCTTCAGAGCTTCTCCTGACGCCTTTGTACACCCTGCAGATGGTTGGGGCGTCTTCCAAATATCGTCAAATGCCAACTATGCACGGATCGCGAGCATATATAATGGTGGATTGCCTTCTTTCTGGCAAGCCCAGCCGTCCACCATGTCCTCTGCTGTCTATCCTGCTCCCAGCGGACCCCATAATGTTTTACAAATGTGCGTCTTAGATTATGAGATGTCCATATTGAATTATTGATGGCCCTACACAGGACTCACAATATGCTCGCTACCGAGAATGTCACTCTTACTCAGCTGTGGGCGACAACTCTCGTGCCTACTTCTTCACCAGTTTCTGCCTCAGTAATGCTCGTGGCACCACAGCATAGTGGCCATTTCCGTGAGTAACATCACCCTAGTCCCGCTTTTCTTGGTTATTGATCGGCTTTACAGCGTGGTTCCTCATCAAGTCACCAATTATTAACTTCATGCGATCTTTTCAGCCTACTCCGGTCGAACATGATCGACGTACATTTGCACTGACATGGGCTGATTGGGTATGAGATAGTCTACTGTGCCACTTACAGTGAACTGACGCGGCCCATAGGCAAATGCTGCACAGTTCTCCGTAGACAGCAGAATCTTCTTACTCTCTTTCCGTGATTCAGCTATGTTCTGGTGCTTTAAGTATATGGTGCACTGCCGTGATCAAGTGGACCGGCACCGGCACCATGTTTCCGAGCTTAACGCGAAGGCGTTGTTGGATGCATTTCTCGACTTTAAGATTCCTGCGGAGGTACCGTTGGGTATCAGAAGTGGAGTCCAGGGGTGCGCTCACTTTTCTACCATTACCTTCAGTCGAACTGAACACCCCTTCCTAGTGTCGAAATCTATGAACAACATGCAAACACTTTGTTGTATGATTCTCCCTTTTCATGTCTATTTCGGTTGACATGTCTCGGTAGTCATGGCTTTCTAAAATACCATGATAAAGGGGTTTCAACCTCGACTGACGAGGTAGTTATAGCGTATGTTCTGCTCGCTGTGTGCCCGCCGGACAACGTTGATTTAGTCATAGCAGTTCGGAATACTCTGCACCACAGTCCCCAGCAAGCGAAGGCGGTAATCACCATGAAGGTGCAAACAGGAGGTAGGTCCGCATCATTTTTGACCCTTCATCAACATGAGAATATCCCTCAATAGGCTTGATCATCCTCAATTTCTATCAACCGCTGTGGGGGATGGCCCAGGCGGCACGGATGAGCACGTTCCAGGGCCAACAGTCCCAGACATTCAGCCCACCGCAGCTGCGTTACTCGCAACCATCAATAGTCTCCATACCCCTCTATCTCAGCCAATCGTCACGGGCGATAGTGCGGGTGGCACAGGTGAACCCAATCCAGACCTCATACCCTTGGACGTTCAACCTGCAGCAGATGCACTGCTCTGCCTCTCAGCGACTGACCAAGGAACTAGCCGACTGACTGTCACTTCCTCCACTGGAAAGATAGGACGTCGTCATTCTCGGCTATCAGACCCTATGGATTCGAGTGAGGGGGGTTCAGATTGCGATGTAACGGTTCATCACAAGAAGAGAAAACTCATTTGATACTTTACTGCACTTTGTTCGCTACAATTGTAACAGTTGACTACGTCTACTCATGTACCAGAAGGGAATACGTTAAGCCGCAATCGGCAACATTAGACTACGATCGCACATGCACATCCTGCAATGCACAGGAATGATATGCATCAAATATTAATGGCCTCGTGGTTTAGATTCACCGCAAACAGCCTCAGCAAGGACAAAGGGAACATTATCATACTTAAAACCGCATGCAGCTACGCATTGTATCTTACTTCACTCTCTTTCGCTTCCCGCCACCACGCAATGCAAGCCGAGACAAGTGTGGCTCATATACCAGTATGGGGCTGCTGATACTCCTTGCTGCCTGGTTCTGTTATTCAACAGCGTTTCTAGGAGTGTCCTCGGATCGATCCCCTTGAGCGAATTCGACTTCTCAGGCATGTTCATGACATGGTATGCTAAGATAATTCCAGAGGGTACATTCGCCTAATGGCACATTGCAGTTACTAGATGAGGTACTCGCAGTCCTTGAACAAGAACGTGATGGAAATACCCAAGGCTACAATGCTGCAAAACTCACGCCAGTTGATACCTCGCTCGAGCTTAAATTACTCGAGCTTAAATTCCGCGTTGTAGGGAAAGTATCCTCCCTACCAGGATATTTCATTTATTTCATTGTTTTTACTTACTGATTTGTTTTCTTTTATCTTTTCTTATCTTTTACTTAGTGTTTGCGCGCGTTGTGGCTTATGTAAGCCCGCACAAGTACTTTGAGTGTATGGCACATACATAGAATAATAACAGATGTGCTACCCCAGACGAGAAGCCGGAAATAAGACGAAATAAGACTCGGAATATTACTTCTCCATCCCCAGACAGTCCCTAGACGTTATCACAGCTTTTATTTGGGTTTCTGGGCGCGTTTTAGGTCTTTTCCCTGTACTCTTTGACCCTCCACCAGGCAACACCAGCCTCCTGGGACGAATTCACCACTCTTCCCCCCACTAGGAGACTTTGGCCTATATCCCAAGGTCCTTTCAAACCAATCTTTACATCTGGAGCCCACCGCGAGGGGGCTGTTTTGCTTGGTGACCCCATTCCTCCCCCTACCTCTGCGCTTGCACACGCGTTTTCTCGAGAACCGACGCGCCGGACCTCTCGCTTTTCTGGACTCTGATTCTACTCGACGAGACCTTTCGAACGGTGCCTTTTTCGTCGCGTCCGCTTCAGTACTTCCGGAGATATTCTTATTTCTGTGGAGAAAGGCTCTGTAGGACGAAAACTGGAATAACTCAGGACTGGGTGCGCCGTTTTTCGTATTTCTTCGTTCGCCCACTTCTCCTCGCCCGCCTCTACCATCTCCCGAAGTTGCGTAGAATTCCATCGAGCGGTTCTTCCCCAACACACTGCCGTCCTCCTCCCCTGCCACAGCATAGCTCCCTGGCACCTCCTGTTCGCATTTTGAGCTGTTTTGAGTTGTAGGAAACCCTCCCCCACCATCATAGAGTCAGTAGACAACCCCTTCGAGATGCCATCAGCCCCTTCGAGACTCCCAGACGAACCCCGAGCCCTTCGAGACACACTCGTGACACAGACGCTTCGTTAGACGCACCCGCTTCGTTCGTAGACGTAACCAGACGTTATATCATCGTTTTTTCTTGCGCATATTGCAGTCGAGCGAGGCTGCAAGTTTGAGAGTTAGGTGTTCGAGTCGCAACGGCGACTAGCTTCAGTTTTGCTGGTCGAAACCACCTTGAGATGTATCGTACAAGGTTTCTGCACCCTCCTCCCCTCTTTGTGGTTCGTTGCCACACCCTCACTTCCCCATAGATGTTCGAGGTCGCGTTGAGGTGACCCCACCTCTTTGTTTTACCCTTCGAGACCAACTGTTGACATTCGAGCCTCGCGTTTAACCCCGGTACTGCTGTCAATTATCAATTACAACGTGATATATATTCTTTTGAGCTTCGTATATACTACTCATGATGGAAGAAGCATCCAGACTGTCTCGAGCCCCACTCGAGTCCCCCCCGGAGTTCTTGGGGCAGGCCGAGGACTTGCCGTGTTACCTCGAGGATGTAGCGGAGTATGGTAAGGCCCAGGGCGCAACAGATACCTCGTCGCTCATCCAGTTTGCGATCGACGGAGCACCACCCCACACTGGAAGGCTCTGGAGCTATCTTGTGGCCAGCGCGCCAATCTTCGAGCGATGGGAGAACTTCCAGGCGCTTGTGACTCTACAGTACCCTGAGATTGAGCCAGTCAAGGATGTCCTCGAGTACTTCGAGGAGTTCTATACCTTCCTTGAGGGGACTCGTCGCAGCGAGCTAAGCTCAGTTGCAGCCCTAGGGGACTACCTTCGTCGTTTCCAGGTCTTGTTCTTGGCCCTGGTGAGTTGGAATGTCTTGGAGTTGAGCCATCGAGGCCAGCTATTCCTTCGAGGCCTCCCACCACAAGTCGAGCTCGAGGTTTCGAGGAGGCTTGCATCCAGGTACCCCCTGTTCGAGTTGGGCCGCCTGTGGCCTGTCGAGGTCATTGTTTGTGTTATGAAGGAGGTTATCGAGGAGGGGGTAGGCCGCTCACCCCCTCATCTAGTTTCGAAGGATGCCTCGTCAGCTCGCGAGTTCCCCGAGGAACCCTCTCAGCGCGCGCACTCGCCCTCGATCAGTTCCCCATCAGACACCCCTGTGGAGTACTCTCGGTCTTGTTCTAGAAGATGCTCCCAGGGAGAGGCGCACTCGAGCTCGAAGCTTCCCCCTCGTTTCCCCCTCGAGGCATGCCCTCGACCATTGAAAACTCCCCCCCCTTCCCCCGAGCATGCTTTGAGCAGCTCGTCCCCTCGCCGAGTCACTAATGCAGGCTCGTGGCACACTGTGGTTCAGCCACGGCGGTGTGTCCCGGATAAGCAGGCTGGTGAGTTGGCTTTGAACTCGCTTCGAGGCTCGAGAGAGGACCAATGGTCATGTCCACGTCGAGTTGACCATTTGGAGAGTACAAAGGTTTTCCCCCCTCATTCCCAGTTCATGTCTACTAGGGCTCGTGACCTCGGTTTTGCCTCGACTCGCTCTCGTCAACCTTGTGAGTCCTCGAACACCCCCTCGAAGAGCTTGTTTCGTCTTGTGTCTCCCTCGAGGCACTCCCTTCGTCCTGTCCCTCGTCGTGGGTCGTGCTTAGGGAACTCGTTCTTGCTTCGAGGGACCCCGGCCTCACTGTCGAACCCTGCCCCTGCGAGTTTCGAGTCCCTGTCGAGAGTGTCGGGTCGCTCGCTTCCCCTTCGAGAGGCTATGGCTTCGAGCAGGTATCCCTCTGCCTATCGAGAGGTCCCGAGGCGCCAAGTTTGGCCTCGAAGATTTGGTTTTTGTTTCTTCTGTGGTTGCGAGGGGCACATTCGAGCGCAGTGCGGAGTTTTTGCCTCGTATCTAGTGGCAGGAAAGTGTGGGGTGGTTCGAGGTCGCGTTGTGCTACCTACAGGTGAGGAGATCCCTCGTGAGGCGCTCGGGCGCACATTACAGGCTCGTTTGGACTTCTGGGCCCTTGCTCGTGGCCCAGGAGGGTTGGCCTCTTGGGTACCTTTCCCCCTTTTGAGTACAGGATCAGTCCCACCTCTCGCCACCTCTCGAGTTCGACCCGAGATGTCTCCGAGGCATCCTTCGAGGTCACGAACTACCCAGTCTCCTTCGAGGCTCGAGTGGTCCCCTCCGAGCTACCCTCGAGCTCCCCCCGAGCTTCGTTCCCCCTTCGATTCACCCTCGAGTGGCTTTAACTGCATTCCCCCTTCAGCTGAGTAGTAGTTTTGTTTCTTTTATGTGGTTTGTTTTGTTTCGAGCTCGCATTTTCACATTTCTAGCTAGAGTTTTGTTTCGAGGATGATACCCTTGCCTCAGTTTATGATACAGCTTGGTAGGTGATGACTGGGGACAGTCATTATTTAAAGCCACCCTCGGATGTAGGGAAAGTATCCTCCCTACCAGGATATTTCATTTATTTCATTGTTTTTACTTACTGATTTGTTTTCTTTTATCTTTTCTTATCTTTTACTTAGTGTTTGCGCGCATTGTGGCTTATGTAAGCCCGCACAAGTACTTTGAGTGTACGGCACATACATAGAATAATAACAGACGTGCTACCCCAGACGAGAAGCCGGAAATAAGACGAAATAAGACTCGGAATATTACTTCTCCATCCCCAGACAGTCCCTAGACGTTATCACAGCTTTTATTTGGGTTTCTGGGCGTGTTTTAGGTCTTTTCCCTGTACTCTTTGACCCTCCACCAGGCAACACCAGCCTCCTGGGATGAATTCACCACTCTTCCCCCCACTAGGAGACTTTGGCCTATATCCCAAGGTCCTTTCAAACCAATCTTTACAGCGTGGCAGTCACCACATCTATTACTCTTGTGGCCTTGATATGGATGATCATCCTAGCGACTCATTCCATATTTGACGGAAACGACCTTCTTGCTAATATGAGCTGGAAGTCAATTTCTATTGCTTCGTCTATGATTTTTATCCTTCTACTTACCGTTCTGTGACGGCTCGTCAGACGTTGTTACCGTGTTGAATGCCAGTATATAGGGTTTCTCCAGATCAGTGTTGAACATTCAAACAGCACCGCAACCTGCAAGAGTGTGGCAGGTGATCGCGAGCTTGGCAACGAACGGATCTGAGGAAGACCGTGTCACCAGTGTGATACCGAGCACATCCACATCCTTCTTGAGGAGGAGGAGACGCCATAGTAGTGACGATGCAATCTTCCGAGGTCTGCGAGTAAGAAGCTGGATGAGGGATAGCGGCATACCTCGCTAGGCTGAACGAGATATTGGGCGACAGAAGTTTGCCAACAAAATATTGCGGAAGGCAAAGGAGCTTTCTGCAACAGGCGACAGATGTCAGCCAACAAAATAATGCAGAACGAGGGTGTGGCCACTTGCTAGATGTCAGCCAAACAACTAAGATGGATATTTTACCGCTTATTTGTCATAGGTTCATGGCCGTACCTTTCGTGGCAAACCGCTGCGAAGCGGGCTCGAGCTTGGCCAGCTGTCTGAGGAAGATAGTAAATTTCGGAATATTACCTACCAGTGAGAACTAATTCAACTATGTTTGCTGGCTCACGAAAAAGATCAGGCTAAGGTTTATCTCGGAAAGCCATGGCACCTGCAAAACATCGATGTAAATGCCGGGTGTATGGTTGTATCAGTGAATCGGATCCAGACCCTTGGACGCAACTTCCAACCCCTGGCCGCCTACTACCTCCATCTACGGCCCACCAGCATCGTTGTGACGATAAAATATGGTGTGCAGCGAAACAATGTGAACGTACGGAACTCGATCTGCTCGTAGCTACCGCTGCGCCAGAGACCCATGGTGAGGATGTCGTATCATCCCGGGCGCGTCAGAGTGAGTTGGGAAACGAAGCTGCTTTTACTCCTAGTACGCCGCTGGAAGTCTCCGACAAAGGTGTTTTCATTTATTTCTGGAAATGATAGCAATCTCACATATTGAAAGCAGAATCTACCTCGGCTGCTTCGCTTCAATTATTGCAGCAATATCGTGATATGTTTCACTCTTCAGTCTCGTCCTTTACTCCACCTCGCCTCAGATTCATGTCGGACTATCCCACCGCTGCGAATACTCCCCCACCCATCGATCCCAGTGATCAATGGGGTTCACGGCCATTTATCGTTCATCACCAATACATGGAGAAACTGCTCGAACTTGTCAGCGCTGTCCCTAGCAATGAAGATGACAGTGTCATGTTAGCCAGGAAGAGGCTTATCCTTGACATCCAAGAACACCAAAGTTCCCTTGAACGCATTCGCGACTATCAATGGCGTCGACAAGAGGTAGAAAACATAGCCAAGGAGGTACCTAATACTGTGTCTTCTGTTCCAACGGTCGTGAAGGCAGGTAGGTGCACTGACAATGGGTTTCGAGCGTACATACTAAGTTGCGAATCAGATCGCTTCCGTAGTAGCCTGGATACTGTTGGCAATATGGCCTTACCTCTTTCATTAGGCATCCTTGGAGCCAGTATTTTGCATGTATTAGCTGGACTTTCAAGGCACAGCGCAAACTTCCTGCTGTTGATTTTGCAGTCCGTTGTCATGGCCACAATCGGGAGAGTCACTGACAGTCTCCAGAAGTTTGGTGGTCATCATTGGATTAAGGACGAGATCGATTCGCTCACCTCAGGCTGGCCAAAGGACATACGCAGCGCTCTCGACCTCCTGCATATTGACCCAGAGCTACGCCAATATATTTGCTGTCCAACCTGTTTTTCATTGTATGGCCCATTTCCTGAACACCAGAAAGAGGACTATCAGAACATCCCCACGCACTGCGCTCATCGCGCGACACCATCGAGCGAGCCTTGTGGCGCGCATCTGTTTGGGAAGCGTGGATCCCCTAACCGCTGTTTCTGGTATCAACCACTCGATTCATGGATCGCGCGTTTCCTTTCACGAGCCGAAGTCATGACGTCTCTACGTGGAACAACCGGTCCAATTTCTGACCGTATGTCTGACATATGGGATGGATCTGCCTTCAGACAATTTCGAGGCCCCGATAACAACTTGTACTTCGGGTCAGAAAACCTACGTTCAGAAGTTCGACTAGCCTTTAGTCTGTTCGTCGACTGGTTTAATCCATTTGGTAACAAACAAGGCGGGAAGCACACTTCATTTGGTGCCATTTACATGGTCTGTCTCAATTTACCAATTCACCTACGCTATCAACTCAAAAACGTTTATATCGCTGGCATAATTCCTGGGCCACAAGAGCCTTCATCGTACCGTCTAAATCACGTACTGAAACCACTGGTCGACGACTTAATTCGCTGCTGGGCTCCAGGATTGTGCCTTACTCGCACCGCTGTTCATACATTCGGTTGTCTGGTACGCTGTGCAGTGATACCACTTGTCTGCGACTTGTTAGCGACACGAAAAGCTGCCAGGTTTGCAGGCCTGGGGTCTACACAAGGGAGATTCTGCTCGTTTTGCCAGCAAAGTGGCTCGGATTTTAGCAATACGGATATATCGACCTGGAGACGACGGACGTGGCAGGAGCACTTTGCAATTGCGAAGATGTGGAGGGATGCACATACAGACGGAACTCGACAGTGAATATATGACGCATTTGGGCTTAGATGGTCCGAACTGTTGTGCCTACCGTATTGGGATCCAACCCGCTTCGTGGTCGTAGAAGCAATGCACAACTTCTTCCTCGGAGACCTCCAGCACCATTGTCACAAAGTGTTCGGTATGAATGCTGACGCAAAATCTGCTGCTGAAACTCATATCCGGCCGCACACCCCCGAGGAACAACAGAGAGAACTCGATGCTGGGATTGAAGCCATCAAGAAGTGCTCACTGTTGGCTCTAACAAAGTTGAGAAGGGGGTATATTGTTGCGCTCGCTGAAGCAAACAATGTTCTGCCAGAGGTCAACATCAGCAATGACCCATTGATTCGACTGTATAAAGCTGATCAGACGATTGGAAAGACGGCATATGCTCAAGCACTTATTGATTGGGTGAGCCTACTAGTTTCTTCCGAAACCATCTCCTTACCTTCTTTCTAGCATAGACTCCTTGGAGATCCCGAAATACGCTGTCCACGTGTTTTTCCTCGCCCTGTAGTGGACCTATCCGCAGCATGGTCAAGTGCCCCGTTGACGACTATCCTCGATCAATCGGTATTATCAGAAGTATGGAAAGACATGGCGAGGACTACTTTACCGTCATGGGTGGCTCGTGCACCTCATAATCTTGGCAGTCCCGGTCATGGAAAACTCAAAGCTGACCAATGGCGGACAGCATGTTTAATTAATCTGACTATCACGCTGTGCAGGTTATGGGGTAGCGATGGCGCAAGTGAAAGGGATGCGGCGCTGTTGCGCAATTACCTATCACTTGTAACGGCAGTCCGCTGGGCAACCACCCGCTCCACGTCTGATCAACATGCCGAAATTGTCGAAAAATATCTAATATATTATACTTGCAGCACCTTACAAATATTTGGACCGCAGGCGCTCGTTTATAACAACCATGCATCCCTCCATGTGCCCGAGTGCCTGCGCACATTCGGTCCTACCCATGGGTGGTGGGCATTTCCCTTCGAAAGATACAACAGTATTTTACAGAGGTTCAAGACAAATACCAGGATCGGTGAGCTTTATGGTCGGTGCTTGGGTTGGCACTCACGAGTAGCAGGTGAAATGGAACACACCATGATGAAAGCCTTCTGCCGGGGAAGTAACTTGAGGGCCTTCCTCGGCAAAACTCCATCAGATTCATTTCAGGGTCTTCGCGAGATCTTTTCGCAGTTCTTTGGCATACCCATACCAAGCCTCAACATAACCCATGGAAATGATGGCCCTAACATCACCGAGAGTGCCGATAGACTACCAATGCTCCCCGACGAAATGTACGAGGGCCTGCTTAATTGTCTCAATGAAGGCGTTGCTCCTGGACACCACTACGTGTCTTATCGTGAAGATCCCCGGCCCAACGCCTGCGTCGTCCAGCCCTACGTACAAGAAAGGGCTTCAGTCAAAATTCAAGGAGTGACCTTCACATGCTCTGCGAAGCATCTCGGGAACAGCCGTATTTTGTTCTGCCTTGCAGGTGAATCATTCCAGCGTGCTGGGGAAATTAAACGCATCTTCGTACACCAAAGGTGTGGAACATCAAGCAAGGTTGTCACTGAATTCTTCTATAGCGTGTGACAGTTTCGAGAACTCCCACATGAGCTAGCTGCACATGACCCATACAGACAATTCCCGCTTCTTTTCATGCGACTCTGTTATGACGAATTCACGGAAGAGGAATGGGTTATACAGTCTCACCATATCATCAGTCACTTCGCTGGGTGCCCATATGAGAGTAAAAAACTACTGGGGAACTTTCTTGTGGTACTGTCACTAAGCAAGGTCTGGCTCATAGTTCCGTCTGAGTGATGTGAAACACTTAATATTATCATGTTTTATACCTAGGACTGAGTCTGTTCATACCTACGCGATGCAATGCGAGGTTGGGAGCGCTGTGGTGCTGGGGATATGTACATAATCGTAGACCTTCAAGCGCTTCACCACCGCATGCTTATATTGAGATTGGCATCGTTGTCTATCTAAAATATAATTGCATGGAGTGAAAAATTGGGCTAAGGAGGCTGAGCCAGTTCTGCTTCAGCTGCATCATATACAGATGTCGACCCAACCATGTGTAAAGCACTTACTCCTACTTGCGTAGTTTTCTCAGGATTTGTGTCGCTATCGTAGAACAGATTTGTAAGTTTTCTTACATCTCTATTTGGCATGACACTCCTTTGTCCTTTGTGAACCATCATGCTGGCCAAGCAACGAGTATATAATGCTTCATTGCGCTTTCATCCCTTTCTATTTACCTCTTGCCGTGGACTTTCTGATGAAGGTGCCAACCTGCGATAGCTCTATCAAGTTTTGTCGGCAAAACGTTGCACCGTATCGACCATATAGGCGGGTAGAAACTGACGTATGCTTTGTAACCTGTTCATCCATTCATCCATTGTTTACCTCTGCAGGCAATCTCGATACACCGACAATCGTTCCCGCTTCGCCAACGTGTAGGACTCAAGCCTATGACTACGATTGAATTGACAGACAAAGACGTAAGAGGTTCTTGCTGTTCTGTTGCCACAACTAGCTGCGTATTCTGGCTACAGGTCATTCCCATCCATCGGCAGCGATTTCCTGTGACAGTTCCACTCCCTCCCCAAAGCAAGGTGGATGTAAATGCGCCGATCTACAGTAATGCCAATGCCAACATTGTTGCAGAGGATGGCGGTGCAGAAAGGTATGTCTCAATACGTAATCGGCATAGCAGCTTTAATCGTGAGTAGCTATGCAGCAGTTACGAGACCTAATCGTCAGGAACATAAAATTCGTAATCTCGATGTCACAATGGGATGATTCATAACAACCCATCACCTCCGTTTGCAGCAACCCCCGTCTCGTCTTCATGCAATGGACGGAGACCTTTATATCCATCACTACGGCGATAAAAATGTTCAGATATGTTTGAGAGAGGGGGATCAATGGGTGGGAGATATATCGGATGGCCATCACCACCCACTACTACACGACTATCGTCTCTTCGTCGCGGACGGTATAGAACCTACCTGGGTTACCAAGAAGACGAGGTCAACTTACAAGGGGAGGATTCGTGGCCACCAGAAGACGGTCAATTGAACAAAGCGAGTATCGATAATTGTGTATGTACAGATCTGTATGAACACCGAGAGCACCCTTCTGCGGGCAGCCGTAATGTATATACTTTTGTGCATGGGCAGCGACCAGCAATGGAGCTGCAGCGGCACCAGATCAGCTCTTAGTGGCGCGCTGCAAAAACAGCGTGCAGAATAGATGGTCACAATGTGTGCACAATGAGAAACAATGAGCATGTCCACAGAGGCCTTGAAACGTTACCCAAACTTCAAGTTCTCTGTCTATCATCAGCCTTAGTACAGCAAAAGATGGCTTGTCATTATCTGCACAAGATACATGGCTCGAGGTGTTGCCCAGACATCACATATGAAACTGAAAGTATGCAACAAAGATCTCAGTATGTACTTCACAATGCATTCTCGGGAACAGAACCCATCTATAATCACAGTTAGTTCAAGTGCGGCGCAAGTATAAGTCACTCATGATGAGTGGCTAAATTCAAAGTACAAAGGATTTCGAGGAGGTCATTTTTTGTGACTACAATGACAAGTTCTATGCCTGACGAGGGATCCTACGAGGCAGTCCCACATTTTCAAACAAACGCTCTGGGTTAGACCACTGGTTTCACAGTTCAGCCTTCGAATTCATATATTCCATTGGGGCCCACTTATGTCTGTTTGAACTTGTCACATTTTCGGTAAATAGACAGTTGAAAAGTTCCAGACTATCAACAAGTTCCTGCATGCTTCATTACACCTGTTGAGCGCTCTTCAAATTTTTCGTCGACTGTGAATTTGAAGCTCAGCTTAGTGGGAAGGTCGTCGGGCCCTTGCCTGCAGTGTGTAGTATCGCCTTCTCATACACTTTGAGAATGACCCTTTAGCGTTCCACCGCGTCATACTGTCAAGAAAGCCACTGCAGGCAGCAACAAACTCACTTGTAATATGTTCGGAAAGGCGGGCGGTGGCTTTCCACTGCTTGTTGTGGGTGCCACCTCTCTCTTTAGATTCCGTACTGGCTGGTTTCTTACATTTGATTCCGAGCGCGATGCCCGTCTTTGACTTGCCTCTCGCTATCTCTGCGCCGTCGTCGCTCCTCACTGTGCTCATTTCCTACTCGAGCTCTGTCGCCACCAACCCGTTGGCCACCACGTCGCGCGTTCTCTCTCACAGCGTGTCTTCGTAACGACCTTTTTGACTACACGTCGGGGCGGTGGATGTAAGTCCCATACATGTTATTCTATGGGGTTTATGTCTAATCAGTGATCTAACATGTTACAGCATCAACGATATCCTTCGCCACACAGAGCGCAGACGTATCTTCAACGTCGATGGGCTCCGTCGACTTGCAGCGGAGTCCGTCGATCGGAGTCCTGATGATATCGTTGACCTGAAAAAACTCGCCGAGGGCGGGTTTAACCGTACCTTCCTCATCACCATGTGTGGTGGCTTCCAAATGTGGCGCGTATCCCGTACCCGGCTACGATTCCCAAGTACTTTGCTGTCGCTAGTGAAGTAGCTACTGCGGCCTTACTCCGTTCCTCTGGGTTGCCTATACCTGAAGTATACGGATACTCGCCTGCGCCGGACAACGCGGCAGAGACCGAGTATATCTTTATGGAATTCGTAGAAGGCACTAACTTAAGTGACATATGGTTTGGCCTACGGGAAGGGGACATTGTTTCAGTCTCACGCCAACTTGCCGAACTCGAGTCGAAGATGATGTCGATTGCTTTCCCGGCTGGCGGAAGCCTGTACTATACAAAAGACTTGGAGAGGGTGGCCGGTAGGCTGGGTATCCCACTAAAGAACGGCCGTTTCTGCATCGGCCCAGATAGAAGACTGCCCCTGTGGTATGGCAGGAGATCACAGCTCGACATAGATCGAGGACCATGTAGCCCGCTCCCTACCTTTTTTAAATTACTCCCTTAAACTGACTGATAAATATAGACAAAAGTGCCGGAGCAGCGCTCGTAGGAGGAGCTCACAAGGAACTAGCTTATCTGGAGCAGTTCGGTCGACCGTTGTTGCCATTCCAGCGCACAAGGAGGGAAGGTTACCAGTACCAGAAGCAGCAGCCATCGGATCACATCGAGAACCTGGACCGCTATCTCCTCATCGCATCGTCACTTACCCCCAGGAACCCGGCCCTCGGTCATTTTAGCATCCGCCATCCCGATCCCCAGCCGAGCAATATCTTCGTTTCGAGGTCGCCCGACTCTAACTTGCACATCGTCGGCCTGATCGACTGGCAACACACCTCGATCCTTCCCCTGTTTCTCCTTGCGGGTATACCTCAATGGATACAGAACTACGATGATCTTATCTCGCAATCCATGACGCGGCCCTCACTACCAGAGGATTTGAGCGACTTAGACGAGACGCGGCAAAGCCGAGAGAAGGAGCTCTACCGTCGCCGCCTCGTCCATTATCACTACGTCAAAAACACGGAGGAGTACAATAAGTTTCATTACGCGGCATTGACAGACCCCATGGGCATGCTTCGCCGCCGCCTCTTCTGCCACGCCAATGACCCGTGGGAGGGCGAAACTCTCGCATTGAAGGTTGCACTGATAGAAGCAACGGAGAACTGGGAGACGCTTACGGGGGGAGGCCTGCCGTGTCCTGTCATGTTCGACGCAGAGGACGTACGCGAGACGATGAAGCTGGATGCAGAACAGAGAGGAGCGGACGAGACTCTAGAGGCCTGCTGGAACATGATCGGCTTCGGGCCGGAAGACTGGGTGCCTGCCGAGCACTTCGAGGAAGCCATGACACGCAGCAGGCAACTGAAGAAGGATGCATTGGCGGAGGCGAAGTCGGAGGAGGAACGGGCTCAAATCGCGGCGCACTGGCCATTGGACGACATGGACGAGAAGGAATATATGTAATGAATCGAGCCAGAACCTCCGCGGTGTTGCCCCCGTAGTAAGAACCTCCACTAGCCCATCCCATCCCGTTCCTCATAGAAGAGAAGTAATATCAACAGGAAACATCTTGTCGAGAGACGATGAGACACAGGAGGACAACGAGGCATAGTGTCTCTTGCTCCTCCTAGCTGCCAGACGTGCTGTGAGGGTCATCCTCACCTCGCGTGGTTGGGTCAAAGTAGAGTCTGGCTGGCTTTTTACTTCATCGTATTCCCGCCAGAAGTTTTCTGCGGTCTTCTCGTCCGCTCTCTTGGTCTCTTTCGAACCGTTTCCATCCGCTTTCATTGCACGAGTTCTTCTAGACCGGAACACAAATTGTGCCGGGCAGCACTGCTCTGTATCACCAACTTCATGTTTGAAGCTTCTTCCTGCAACTGGACTTGGCCGTTTATCTCTTCATCCGGGACTTGCTTTTTCTTCTGTTGTCCAGAGTCTAATCGCTATCCATTTTGCCAGACCTCTAAGTTTCACCGAGAGATGGTGGAACCCCGGGAAAAGGAAGACGAAAGTGGCTCTTGTGAATCTTTCCAGTGACATCACCAGAAAGCCCGAAGTGGGCATGAGCATCGCAATACCTCACTATACGTCAATTGTCACCTTAGATCAAATAGCTTTTCAATCTCAGGACGATATGAAGGTGCCATGAGAAGAGCAAAGATTCAGACCTGGAGACGTAGTATCTACTAGGTTCCTTGTTGACGTTCGACTCCCCGTTTACGGTGAGTACAATGACCAAAAGACTAATTGCTTCCGAAATAACAAACAAGTGTACTCTACCCTCGGATCGCTTTACAGTATGAGCTTCATTTATCACAGGTGGCTATGAGATAGACTGATAGCTTACGACAGACTCGAAAACCACCGCACAAAGACGACAGACACAAGTACATACGGATTTCCACAGATATTGTGCTAGCAAACTTTGCGCACAAAGGTACAGTTCTCCATTCGTTTACTTTGGACAGCTTTGGATGAGGAGCGATTACTGTTCACTCCAACGTCATCCTGGAACCATCCTACAGATGCCCAGTAATCGACCCACGTCGTTGCGTCAAAGGTTACCGCCGCAACGCTAGTATCCTCGCCAGATGACTGTTCGTCGAACTTACCAATCACAGCGTAATCAGCTAACCTAATAACCTATTCCTGGCTCTTCTATTGGCCATCCTTTGGGGTGCCAAGAAAAACCCTGGACTTTAATTTTGCTCCTGTTTGTTGCAGTGAGACCCGAATTGTCCAAGCGAGCTGGTAAACGTTTTTCAAGTGCTTAGGTGTTGAAAAAGATATGCCTCAGCTGTGTTTCCACCAATTCATTCAATTTCTTCCCCAGTTATTTAATCTTCTCTGCTAACACTCCATTCATGCTTTCATTTCGCCCTGCTTTCTCCTGGACTATTACTCCGTTTCCCGCCTCACGGGTTCCTGTCTCTGCAATTGCAGTGTGCGCCTTGAGTGCCTCGAATTCGCCCAAGATCTTCCCCTGTGTCTGCTGAATCCCAGCCATATGCACCTTCAAATTAATTACGTCATTCAACCCCTCTAAACAGCCAAGCGCTGCCAGGAGACGAGTGCAAGAACCTGGGACATCGCCGCAATCCGGTCCACCATTACAGAGTACGAAGCAGAAAGGCGGTGTGACCGTAGAGTGCATGAGGGTGGGAAGGGTGCATCAGGCGAAGCGGTATAATCTGGCGCAGACTGATAAAACTCTTCAAGCGTTTATTACTGTTCACTGTTGCCGCGGATGCGGGGAAGTGTGCCCACTTTCTGGCGATGTCTTTGTTGGCGCTCATATTGCGACGGGTTGTGGTGTGATTTGCACTAAGGAAGAGAGCGGACAAGGCTTTATCCGCGACCGAGAAGGTCAGGAGTAGGTATCAAAAATCCGAAGTATACTCAGCTGCGTGTGCAGGTTGCAGTCACTGATACATGTTCCAACAGGTACTCGCGACTTGACTCTGCGCTCAGGACAGGAAATGCCACGACTCTCCCGGCACCAAGTTTCCTCCGGCCGGGAGGACTCCCGCTCCCGGCGTCATATCCACCTGTTGGCCGTTAGCTATGGGAAGCCAAGCTTGGCAAACATGCGATCGATGATCCGCTATTGAGGTACAGTCACATATGACTATTTCCTTTTTCTTTAGTTGCCGCCATCTTGTTTCGGCCTTTTATCAGGTATGTTCTTTCAATATCACTAAGTTATGACACCTTCTACTATTGTGCAGGGGTTTGGGGCTAATGGGCAAAGGCAGAACACTTGCCTTATGCGTTCAGTATGTTGTTGGTCTTGTGGTTTGTTGAGAGTAGCAGTTCTGAGTGAGAGCGAATATAACTGGGTAGTTAACTTAGAGTCCTAAAGACTCTGTGCCCTGTATATATACATGCTAAGTGTGCACGGACCAGGTGTGTCGCACTGTATCTAAAGACTGCCTAATATATCCTAAGAGCACCTTCTATAAAGAGAGGTCTCTGGTACAGTACTGGAGATAAGGAGATAACAAAAGGAACCAGTAATCTGGGTTTATAGAACACCGTAGAATAGTGTGGAACTCACTATCTATAGAATGGTCATGTGATACCATATCCCGGTTCAACACTCCCCCTTGCTCTAAAATGGTAGGTTTACCAAGCCAAGTGATGAGCGATTTGTTTCAAACTCCTGCCAGGTAAGGGACTTGGTTAGACCATCAGCCCTTTGTCGATCAGTGGGAACATATTCAATGGAGAAAAGTCCTTCTTCAACACATTCACGAACGAAGTGCCATTGAATATCGATATGCTTGGACTGACCATCCGATACAGGGTTCTCAGCTATGAAGCGAGCTCCCATATTGTTGCAGTAAAGGATTGTCTTGTCCATAGGAAACGTTAGTTCCTTGAACAACATATCAAGCCACTTTATGTGCCTAGCAGCATCGCACATCGCCATATACTCTGCTTCTGTTGAAGAGAGGGCGATTGTTTTCTGTTTCCGAGAATGCCAGGAAACAAGGGAGTTGCCAAGATACATGGCATAGCCAGTGGTAGAGTGACGAGTATCCTTGTTAGAGGCCCAGTCAGAATCAGCAAAACCTTGAACCCGAGTATCTTTTCCTGAATAGTACAAAGCTAAGTTCACTGTGGAAGCCACGTAGCGAACGATGTGAAGAGCTTTATTCAGGTGTTCATCAGTAGGATTGGCCATGTATTGACTCATCCGAATAACAGAATAAGCAATATCTGGGCGAGTACCCAAAGCCATATAAAACAAAGATCCTATAACCGATTGAAAGCGAGAGCGAAGTTGAGACGACGCTTGATAAGATGCAGGTGGTTTTTCTGGTTGATAACCAGAAGGAAGAGGAGTATGAACAGAGTTCGCATTTTCCATACCAAATCATTTTACGACTTTCTTGACATAGGGAATTTGATCAAGGTAACCATCTTGGTTCTTTCGGTCTCGATGTATCTGGATTCCAAGATACTCTTTAACTTCACCGAGATCTCTTGATTCCCATTTCTTCATAAACTCATCTTTCTTTTTCTTCACAAGACTCTTGTGAGAGCCTAGGAATAAACCATCGTCAACATAGACGAGGAGTACCACTGTTCCAGCTTTGGAGTGATAAAAATAAACTCCAGCATCAACTTTTGAATGGAGAAAGCCCATTCATAGAAGAGATTGGTGTAACTCCTTATTCCATGCTAGCGCAGCTTGTTTCAAGCCATAGAGAGTGCATAGCAACTGATAAACTCTGTGTTCTTGACCCTTGATCTTAAAACCCTCCGGTTGTTCCATATAAAGTTCCTTGTCTAGCTTGCTGTATAGGAAGGCAGTTTTAACATCCAGTGCTTCCATATCCCAATTTTGCTGCATGGCATAAGCTAGTAGGATTCGCATGGTTTCAAAATGTGCAACTGGGGAAAAGGTCTCTTCAAAATCAATCCCGTATTCTTGCGTAAAGCCTTTTGCTACGAGTCGAGCCTTGTAATGACCATCAGATTTAATAGCGTAAACCCATCTTGCTTTTATTGGTTTTCATCCTGGAGGAGGATCCACTAATGTCCAAACATTTCGTTCTTTGATCGATTTAATTTCATCCTTCATTGCATCGAACCACTTTGTTTGTTCACTTTCAGGAAGTTTAAGAACATCCTTGAAGTGTTCCGGGGATTCTTTAACTCGTGCAGCAAGCAAAACATGAAGAACATTTTCAGTTCGTTCTTTGGCTGATCCCGGAAAATGCGAAGGTCCTGGTTGAGGCTGAGAAGGTGGTTGTAACACTGGTGAAGGTGGTCTCCACTCTTCTCTAGTAACCTGCTGTCGTTCAGCTCCTTCTCTGATAGCTCTTTCTTGTTCTCGAATAACCTCGGAGATTTTATCTCTTTTCTCTTGAATTTCCTTTTCAACGTCAACTGGATTATGCCTTTCTCCATACACATTTCCAGGTCTAGATGGAGGAATGACTCGACGTTTAGGTCGAGGAGGTTGATCTTCGAGAGGACCTGCTCATCTAAGATTGCGAGCATCTCTTGGTACATCCTGCAGTTGATATGGATGATTTATCCAATCAGGATTAATTTGATTGGGATACCGGTTTGCCCTTGGCAGTTCATTTTGCTGGTCTCTGCCATCCGGTAGTGGATTTACAGGTTGTCTTGGACTAAGTGGTTGAGGTTGGGGAGCCTCACCATCCAACTGATCGGGTTGGTTATCCATCCAGTCATCTATCGGTAAGACGTTACCAGGTTGGTCTGTTACAGGTGGGTCAGGTTCATTGGATTTGTTCTCAACACCATCCGAGCAAAAAGGAAAAACTTCTTCGGCAAATTTTGCAGTGCATGCAATTATGATCTTATGACCATATAAAAACCTATAGCCTTTGGTATCTGGTTCATAACCCATAAAGATCATTTCAAGCATGTGAGGTTCCAGTTTGTCCTTGTGCTGATCCTTGGGAATCCAGACATAGGCTTTGCATCCGAACACTCGGAAGTAGGAAATGTTGGGTATTTTCTTCAAGAACAATTCGCAAGGCATTTTCCACTGAGAGCATCTCAGAGGAGTGCGATTGTAAACACGAAGAGCTGTATCAAAAGCAAAATTCCAAAACCTCTTTGGTACACATGCATGATGGCGGATTGTTCCAGCCTTTTTGAGAATGGTACAATTGAACCATTCTGCATGACCATTTTGCTGAGGTTGATCAGCAATTGAAAGCTCGTGAACTATTCCCTTGGAGTTGAGGAGCGATTTAAACTCATTCCCCATAAACTCTCCCCCTCGATCCAAATGGAAAGTCTTCAAAAGACAAGACGTTTGCCGCTCGACAATGGAAAGCCACATACAAAAGCGATCAAGAGTGTCGGATTTATTGCGGAGGTAAAGGCAAAAGCCAAAGGAGGAATAGTCATCCAAAAGGGTAAACACATACTTGGATTGGTAATACAACTCCACTGGGAGTTCAAGAAGGTCGGCATGGACGAGTTCAAGTGGAGCAACAGCTCATTTCGAAGATGCATGGTATGGATCAGAAGCCATTTTGCCTTGAGAACAACCTCGACAAGAGGCAGGGACAGTATCTGAGACTAGGTCTACAGGAAATCCCTTTGTGTGACGCTTGCAATTAGAAAGAATGGAAGAGCCCAGGTGTGCCAGGCGATTGTGCCAAAGAGTTAATGTATCCTTTGCTACAACCGAAAGATCTATGGCCTTAAAGGCTCTGGAAGACAGCAACGGAGTTCCTGAAAACCAGTGCAGCTGGGAAGTACACAAGGCAGTTGCCTGGAGTACAACATGACCCTTCGGATCTCGGATCACCTCAGCATTATTTGTCACTTCACTCCTATATCCTTGTTTAAGGAGTGCATTTCGAGAGCAGAGCCTCTTCGAAAACATTGGACCATGTAGGGCATTTTCTAGTGTCAAGACTGAACTGGATTCCAGTTTCAGTATAATTGTGCCACATCCTATAAGTTTAACTGTATCCTTTCCAGCTGTGCTCCCAAAGGCAGGGGTAGCCAGCTTTGAATATGTGAAAAAGTCAGCTCGATGCAGTGACACATGATGTGAACACCCTGAGTCTAACATCCAAAGAACTTTACCTTGGTGGCTATGAGGATTTTCTGGACAGAGATGACTCATGTCAGTCGGGAAATACAGGTAACGAGAGTTGACAGTGTCAAGCTCTCCATAAAATTCATGATCTCGTGGATAATCCTGCGGATCAAGGTCATCTGGCAATCTAATATACATAGGACAGAATTCTGGTCCTGTCGTGTCTGGAACTAAAGCATGGAAGTCTCGTAGGCTAACAGTCTTCTGTTTTGCCATATCTGAATGCCTGTGTCCAGTAGATCTTCTACTGCTTGTTCATACATCCCTCTCTCCTGCAATGCCAGCTGAAGGCACAGTTGGAAGCTCCATTCCACATCCAGGTCTATCAGAATCTGCATCACCACTGGGTCATCCCCCAGTTGAATGCAGAGCTGATTCAGCATTCTGACATCCAATCCTCTCCAAACTTGAAATTCGCCTGAGGTCTCGTGAAAGTGGCAGTACCCCAGGACCAGTTGTTTCTGAGTTGGTTGATCGAAGACAGATTGAGCATGGACAGGGAGATTGAGATCAAGGTATTTCAGCAGTGAGTGAGACATACTCAACTGGCTCTTCAGCAAGCATGGGCAGTGGAGTAATCTCCTGATTAAACTCTTCAAAGCGAGAAGAGTCATCCTGCAAGCAGTGTTCGGGGGAGGTGGATTCCCTGACTTCAACTGAGACTCCAGCATGATAGGTATCCACATCATAGCCATCATTCTCATCGTAGTCAACCATGTCATCAAAGGTATCAGTTTCAACCCCATATACCTGATCATGGTCTCCCTCTTGAAAGTCAGCAGTGTGGAAACATCCACGACCGTGACCTCCACGTCTGCAAGCATGCCCTTTACCTTTCTGGTTGCCAGAAGGTTGCTGTTGCTGCTGCTGTTGTTGCTGTGGCACTCCCCCACGAGAGAAGCCACCACGACCTCGACCACCACCATGGCCACGAGAGGATCCTCCATCTCGGTGTTGCTCAGTGGGGTGCCTTCCTTGACATTTCTGACAACGAGGAGGTTTAGAGAGACGGGATGCAAGAGGTTGTGAAGACACATTATTAGAAGAAGATTGCTGTCCTTCCATTTTAGGAAGGAAAGACGAGCGGTTTTGCCGCGAAGCCAGATCTTTAAGACGAGGAATAACCTCAGCAACCTTTAATTGAGCAGTTTCCCATGACGATAAGATATTTGAGGGTCCAACCCCCCATTTATCTGTAAAGGCTCCACAAATAATCATGCATTGGACAGGCTCGGTAAAAGTGATGCCACGAGTGGCAAGGGCACCAAGAAGCATGTTGATCTCAGCAAGTTTTGAGCCAAGATCATCGGAAGGATTAATCCTGATCTGAGTAAGGCAGAGAAACTCCGAGTAAGCGGTTGCTGCAGTAGGAGTTCCATACATGCTTTCAAGAGTTGTCCACATAGCATGTGCATGATCTTTGCCATCGAGGGAGATGGCAATAACAGGATCACAATAAAGAAGAATGGTTCCCATTCCTCGTTGATCCTTGGTATTCCAGGCGGGAAGTTCTGCCGCCACTTGTGGAGCAGGGACAGTACCACAGACAACACCCCAACAGTCAATTGTCATGAAATATCCTTTTATCATAGCCTTCCAGGTAGAATAGTTAGTCCCATTAAGATGGGGAATGTTCTTGGTAGAAGACGATTCCTTGTCTGCCATGATAAAACTAGAAATGTTCTAGAATTAGCATGTTGAACAGGATTTCGTCTTGGAAAGGATCAGTAGATAAGCCATGAGCAGAAGCTCAAATAGCTCGTTGGTGTTGCGCTCGGTGAGCTTTCTGAGAAGGCCTCTGAAAACGAGTTTTCATTTTGACATAGTATTTCTTCTTTTCCTTTAGTGGTCTAGAATTTCCCTTGGTTTGATAGCAAGAGCATTCTAAAGTAAGCTTCTCGAATTCTCGAAAATGAAGAGATTCGAACAGATGATATGAGAGGAAAAAATCTCATATGTCCTGAAGCATGACTTGATCACCATTAGGTTGTCTCAGCGAATATCCTCCATGGATTCCAATGGAGTATGCAAGAATCAACTTGTCATAACGGATGTAATCAGCGGTCATAAGTTTGAATACATTCCAAGGGGAATCTATAGTACAACCATCAGATTCGGAGTCATAGCGCCCTCCTGCGGCGTATGGTTCTGGAAAGTTTCCAGGCATTGGAAACAGTGGCGGAAGCTCGCTTCGCATCAAGCTTGCAAGCATTGGCAGCAAGGATCCCTCGCTTAGTCCTAGACTTTTTAGTTTCTTCGCCACTATAGTTAAACCAACGCCATAAGTCTTCAAAAATATCTTGAGTGCCAGGCCAGTAGAGGAATTGAACCCCTGTTCTAGTTCACCACCAGAGATGTTTGGTCTTTTCATCATACCCACTTTCACCCACAGATCCTTCCTCCTTAAGGTCCTGTTCCCATAAGTACTCTTTCCTCTTTTCGGCACATACCACCATGTTGGAATCAAACCGGTGACTGGTAGATTTCTTTCCTGGAAAAATCCTGGGATGACATTGATTGAGGCTCGTCCTTCATTCCAAACTCCTCGGAAATGGCATTCAAGATGCTCGTTCCAAACTTGGACAGGAGGGATGATGCTGTGGAAGAACTGACGGTCATAGAAGGGATGGACGCGTGTTTCGAACCAGAGGAAGATGTCATTGGTAATCCAGTAGGCAGGAACGGTGTGCAAGGTAGGATCTTCATTACTAATAACAGGGTTGTCAGTGCTGTTATAGTATGCACGAGCATGAGGTGATGTGGTGTGTGAAAGTTTTGGAATAAGGTCACAAAGAATTCCAAGCAACATGATGTGAACTGGAACATTGAAGAACGGTTCATTATAAGACCAAGTGTCATAGGATGGGGCAGTGGCCCAGGCACGTTCGATAGACTGAACTGGTGTGATCTGCCACAAATCGGCAGTCTGCATACAGTAGGCAGGAGTTGTATGGGTGGCATCAAGCCACAAGGTGCAATTATCCACAATCATTTTCTCCGTGAACTCTATTACTTTTTCTGCAAACTTAACTGCATTTGGAGTTCTAGCTCCAACTGCACCAACTTCTCTCTCCTTAGCAAGGCGGAGTTCCTTAGCCTTGGCATTTTTCCTGGGATCACATTCTTCCTTTTTACCGGAAGGGCCATGTTACGCGCAGGGATATCTCACCAGCCGAAATCGACTAGTGTTGGCAATGAGGCGAAGTGCGTCGTCGCTCTTGTGATATCTCCTGGGTTGACCTCGAGGGCTTAATAGTTTTACCCCTCCTATGGCCAAGCGAGCAGTTCTGAGGTAGTATTTGTCAGAGAGAAGCTAGCCTGGTTGCAAGGTAGCTAAAAGCTAAGGAATATATCCATGTCCCTACGGGTATATATACTACTCGAGAGTGTTTGGATGTGTGTGTGTATACGCGTCGAAGACACGTCGCAACACCTCCAAACAAGGAGAATGACTCGAGATGAGTACATGGGTCATAGGGTATTCCCTAGGAAAGGAAAGGAGTCCGAGAAAGGGGATATAGCTATGCATTCGTGTGAAGAATGCGTCGCGCGTATCCCATTGTAGTCCAAAAGGGGAAAGTGACTCGATGTGGGGGAATATGAAATAGGAATCATCGAGTCGCGTCGATCGGAGAAGGCTGATCAAAGAGAAGGAAGGCCATATAAGAGATGGCGTAAGTAATCGTCTAAAAAGGGAAACATAATTGAGTAAGCGTCGCGAGACGCATCTCAAGTACAATGGAGAAATAAAGAGAAAGGAAAGCGAGAGTCCGCACGCGTGAGAAACCGTTCGGTTAGGCGAAAAGAGTAAGTGGCATATCATTACCCCCCTCTCAAGGTTGAAACACCGGAGAGATGGGTAAGAGCGTCCAGGGGGAGCTCGATTTAAGGTCAGGAGCTCAACCGCGAGTGTCGGGAGGGAAGATTAAAGGGGGCCCCCACGCCTAACCGAAGGGTTGGTGGGGGAGCGGTGTCTTCGGCGGGGATATAGTCAAGGGAGGACAGTTCCCGGAATCGTCCATTTGGAGCCTTGTCCATTGCAACAGAGGAGGTGCCCACACCTTTGGCAGTCATAGCAGCGCATTTCCCAAAGGGGGTGGCTCCAGTCAAGTGCCTTTCGTCCTGAAATGACCTTTGGGAGGTCATCATCATAGGGGAGCACGATGAAGGAAGAGGTGGTATGAGGAGCAGGGAAAGGGTTGCGTGCGTTTACTGCAAAGGGGAGGTTAAGTGTGCGAGCTCCTGCATTAAAGTAGGCAGAATGAAGGAAATTCCACTGTAGGGAATTAGTTCGTAGGACCAGGGAAAACAGAGAATAGTAGTGTTGCGAGTCTCGTTTTGTCCTCTAAGAGGGTTCTCGAAACCCAGACAGCTCAGGTACTAGGTTGGTGCCAAGAAATGAAGACTGGACTTAGAATTTGACACTGGGAAAAGCCATTAAAAGCATATATGCAGCAAAGGCACAATGACTCTCGAGCTTTGCCCCGGACTTGGGCTACTTGCTCTACCACGAATGCACAGAAGTGTAGGTTAAACTTTTCACATGACTCTCACGCCCCAAACTCCTCACGCGCTTAGTCATCACATTACCCGCCACACTCCTAAGTTCCTCCCCTCGCTCCTCTCGATCCTCGAAGCCACCTCCTCAACCCTCGAAACCACTCCTTCCACCCTCAAAACCACTCCTTCCACCCTCAAAACCTCTCCCTCAGCTCCCAACACCTTCCCGACCTCTTCTTCTATCAAATCTCTTAGTAGGGGCCTCGCCGCGCCTACATCCGATGGGGGTTTTAGATCGCGACCGTCCTCGGTCGTCACCCTTTGCCTTGCCTCGAAACCCGAAGACCACAAACCCCTTCCAACACGCCCAATCCCGACAACCGAGCAGCCCGCGAAGGGCACGAAGCCTCTGCATCCCCTTGTCTCAGAGTCAGACAGCCCTCAAACCATCCTCAATATGCTCGACACAATCCCGAGACCGCCACCTTCATGGGGCACAACACTAAGAAGAGGGGGGGGAATTGACAAGTCCTTGACCCCCCTCGAGTACCTGGGGAAGTAGTTAGCACATGACATAGAGTAGACGACTTAGGAAAAATATATTTAGCCCCTCGGCACTGGCTCGCCCACTAAGCCTCGAACTCTCCCTCGCTGACTCGGCTACTGAGTGCCATGACTTCGATCTGCAACCTGCACACTTCCGGGGAGATGAGACTGGCATCTGCCATCGTCATGAGACATCTCGAGGGCCGCTCGAGCCTGGACCATCTCTCGAGGCACACTCCTCGACAGCTCTCGTCCCTTCGAAGGTTCGCCTGCATGTAACGAGGTGTCAGTTCGCAGCATAGAGCAGATAGAAATGAAACAAAGAAAATAGTTTCTATTCGAGGCTCGGTCGAGCCGCTCGAAGGTTCCGTCATGCACACTCGTAGCTTGACGTGTCGTTGTTTGCATGTCCTTGTTTGCTGTGAGAGTGAGTGATCACCTTCCCAATTTGGAGAGCTATTGCTGATCCTCGTTGTCTCCCTTCTCGCTCCCTCGCTGCCCCTCCCTCACACTGTCTCTATGCCTCCCGAGGACCCCGCTGCACCTGTCGACGTCACGCCCGTTTCCTCGGAGGACGCTAACCATGCGCTGGCTGTCCTCCGCCAGCTCATCTTGATGGGGGGGGACTCTTCTGAGAGCCAGAAGCTGCTGGCTGGATTGAGCAGCCTCGAAGTGCGCCGTCGCACCCATCACCTGCCCCTCTCATTGCTGACATCTTCCGTAGGATACCGTTCGCGCCGTGGCCGAACCTCCACTCACCGCCTCCTCCTCACCAGCCCTCGCCCCTCCCGTGTCCACCAACACCTCCAATGTCCCTCTCACCCAGTCATCTACCGTGACTGTGAGTGCCGACGACGTGGCCGACCTACCGGCCGTCGACACACTCGTGCCCGACGCATCATCCCCTTCTGCTTCGCCTCCTCCTCCATCCCCTTCCTCGGCTCTCACCCCATCTTCTTCGCCTACCCGCGCTCTACCCGAACCTGAAATCGACGAACTGGGGGACGCTCAGCGTGCGTCCACCCCTACCATCCCTAACGCCATCCCTTCGATCCCCCCAGAGTCCCCGCTGGCTGGTCGAGCGCGCCTCGAGGAGGTGCGTACAGGCGTTCGTGTTGACTCGGACATGGAGTGGCATACGATCTTGCCCGATTGGCGTCTCGTTTTCGTTTCGCGAGGCTCGACGGCTGGGGGTTGGACGGTGTATCCAGTTAAAGCCTGCAAGAGTTGCCTCGAGGCGAAGGCCGTGTGCAGCGGGGTCGACGGCGTGAAGTGTGCTCGTTGTAAGGCGAGGCACGTCGTTTGCTCGTTCTATGTAAGTCCCTCACCGAAACCCACTCTCTCGTCTCATCCTCTCCTAGCAAGACACTCCAGAAGGACGCGCGCGAGCCAAGGCAATCATAGCTCGGAAGACGCCTGCTGAGAGCTGCGCCTCTGCCTCAAAGCCGCCGGCCATCATCAAACACGAACCCGAATCAATTTCGACGCGTGCTCCTCGTCCAAGGAAGAAGGTCCGTATCGATACTTCTCCTACCCCTACCCCTTCGCACTCGAATGAAACTGCTTCGATCGTCAACCCTATCTCTCGTGCATCCTCGCCTAGCTCGTCTCTGAACCTCGCTCTCCTCTTTTGTTCTGCCCTAGTCGGCGCTATCGAAGCTCTCGACAAGTCTCTCGAAGAGCAGGGCGTGTCCGAGAAGACCCTTGGTAAGCATAGGGCTCGTGACTGAGCTCGTCTTGTAGGTACATCGCCTAGCACTCGTTCCCTCCCTCGTCGTGAAGCTTCATCAGCTTCGATAATATACATCCTGTATCTCGTATCAGTGCCGAATATATGCTGCCCTCGTATCACCATTAAACAAAAAGGAACTTAGGTCTGATTTTATTTACTCAAAGTTGCGAGCTTGCCTCTCGAACTTCGCAACCCTCGTGCATCGTAGCACGATGACACGCATAGCCAATTATTAAGGTATGATTTAGACACTCTCACCTGGGCCTTTCTCTTTTTCTAGTCTTTCCATTATCGAACAATCTCCTCTTGATGTGATCCTTTGGCGAGTACGGTCCTACAAGCCCATTCGAGCCACTCGACCGGCCCTCGACATTCGGGCTATGAGTCCACCAGGGTCCCAATCGAAGGTGCCGCCTCGTTCCCTCCTCAACCACTTGTCCGTCTCCCCTTCGAGGAATTGCACTGGCAATTGTAAGAGATCCGTCCTCGCCTCCCTTACCATTTTCCTTCTTGCTCTAATCTCCTCTGACTTATCTCTAGCAACCGTGTGGACTCTCTCGACTACGGGCTCGTACTTGAGAATGTGGACAATTGGACTACCCTCCTGCACAACATCAGTCAGTGACTCAACCACGGACGAGCACAAAAGTAAACTCGAGGACTCGGCGTCCTCCTCACAAATATCTGGGGGGCTCGTGTCGCCTCCCCTCTCTCCCTCACTTGTGACTCGCTGATCGCCCCTGACTTGATCTCTCTCGTTGCAGTCCTCCCACTCTCGTAACACACTCTCCGCCCTCGAACTCGTAGATTCCATGCTTCGATCTCCCGTCGTAGCCTGCTCTTCGCTCGAAACTTGCTCTTCGACCCTCGAAACTCTCGATAACACCCTCGATGCCAGTCCCTCGCCTTCTCCTCGCTTCTCTATCCCGACACAGCCTTCCTTGTCGACGGGAAGCTGTACTGCCTCCACTATCTCTTTCCTTGAGATGACCACCTGTGATCCACCATCCAGAATCCCTTCGGTTGTGACCTGACCTGCATGCTCCACCTCCATGAACGAGAGTGGCATTGACAAGCCTCAATAACTCTGGGCTCTCATCACCTCGAACTCCACACTTGACACCTGCACGCTCGATGCTTCTTCTTCGGCTCCAGTGAAGTCATACTCTGGCTCGCTTTTGTCATTTGTCGAAGTCACCTTGATCTGGGCTGTTGATGCTGCTGGCGCTGATGCCAAGCTCGCCCCTCGGACATCACTCGTGAACCGGTGAGTACCCTTATCCTGGTAGGACGACACCCTCTGCACCTCGACCTCGACCCATACCTGCGGCTGCTTCTGAGCCAGATCCTGCCATACCCTGGTCGCTGGCTTGCTTCTCGAGGGCTGTGCCTCTCTTGTCCTCGAAGCCCTACTCCTCGCTGTCTCGAACTGATCCCTAACGAGGAACTTCAGCTCGTCCACAATGTATCTTAGAGGCCAGGGATCGTCGTGTGAGCGTATACTGTAACGAAGCTTCAGGTTGGTCAACACCTCTCGCTTCAACTCCGGATCGAGGCCTTCGAGTATGTAACTGTCATAGTTGCCTGGGGTGATCTTGCCCTTCGAGTAAAGGTACTGCACGATCAACTTGTACTTGCGAAGATACTCGCCAAGGTCTTCCTCCGTCTCAAAATCCCTCTTCCTTTGTGCCCTTACGAGGTTGTACAAGTCCTCCCTGATGAACTCTTCTAGTTTCGAGTCACCGGGGTACAGGCCTATCAGCCTCGTGATGAAGTTGTTCCACTCCGTCATCCTCCACCCTAGGGTGTTACTCCACAGGGATGCGGTGTCTTCATCAAGGTACCAGTACGTCCATTTGATCCACTCCTTCTCGCTCTTGCACCCTGCTAGCTGGCATAGATACTGGATCTCGTTCAGGTAAGTTACGAGGTCTCGTGCTTTACCTGAGAACTTTGGTGCCTTGCTCGATCTTCGACTCGGCATCCCATCGAGCGGCTCTGGCGTGCGAGAGCCCGTGGCTCCTCGACCTAACATCTCGAGGACCACTTGCCCCTCTGACCTTTCATGCCTGCGGTATGACTCTGTTTCTCCATGATGCCGCTCTCCTCTCTCATCCTGTCTCTCTCGCGAGTATGACCATTTATCTCGCTCATCCCTCATACCTAACATCCCTCTCTCCCTGCTCCTCGATCTGGTTGATTCAGGGGTGTATTCGGGTGTCTCACCCTGCCCATACGAGGGTCTACCGTAAGAACGAGACTCTGCATGAGGGTAATAGCGCAAATCGACAAAATGGTGGTGGTGGTTTCGAGATGGGGATCTTCTGGTTGAACGAGGAGGGGAGTACTCCCGAGGCTGCTGCACTGTATACGAGTATGAGCTTCCCTGCGCGTGTCTTCTAGAACGAGACTGAGAGCACGTGACAGGGTGGTTCCTAGCATAAACGTCATGTAGGCTCGAATGTCCATACCCTCGCCCTCTCTCATCATTCTCTTCGTGGTAAGTCGGCCCTCTCTCCGTGCCTGTTGGCGCCCTCTCTGGTGCCACGTAGCTTCTGTGGGCCCTGTCATCTACCCAGTAGCTTCTCGTGTCCCTTGCTTCGTGTCGTAGTGTACCATACATTTCCTTGGCTGTACACGTGGCTATTCTGCGGAGTGGGTACCTGGTGCTGGATTAACAAAGAACCCCCTCGTGGTGGGCTCCAGATGTAGGGAATTAGTTCGTAGGACCAGGGAAAACAGAGAATAGTAGTGTTGCGAGTCTCGTTTTGTCCTCTAAGAGGGTTCTCAAAACCCAGACAGCTCAGGTACTAGGTTGGTGCCAAGAAATGAAGACTGGACTTAGAATTTGACACTGGGAAAAGCCATTAAAAGCATATATGCAGCAAAGGCACAATGACTCTCGAGCTTCGCCCTGGACTTGGGCTACTTGCTCTACCACGAATGCACAGAAGTGTAGGTTAAACTTTTCACATGACTCTCGCGCCCCAAACTCCTCACGTGCTTAGTCATCACATTACCCGCCACACTCCTAAGTTCCTCCCCTCGCTCCTCTCGATCCTCGAAGCCACCTCCTCAACCCTCGAAACCACTCCTTCCACCCTCAAAACCACTCCTTCCACCCTCAAAACCTCTCCCTCAGCTCCCAACACCTTCCCGACCTCTTCTTCTATCAAATCTCTTAGTAGGGGCCTCGCCACGCCTACACCGCCAGTTGTCATAGTGGACCTGACAGCCAATGGATCGTTCGGTAAGGAGAGAGGCGGTATGGTTGAGGAGGACCTTGATGCCTCGTTCTCTTGGGGAACCTGCCAAGTCATCGGGGACCTCGATTGTCTCCTCGCTGGTTGAAGACGTTTCAGAGCTAGAACATTCCCGTTCGAGGCCATCTGGACTAGCCACTCAAGCTCTTCTCTGGTCCAATCTTCACGGTTGAGGACTGTTTGTCCTGCTGAAAGTCCATGATGGCGGACATAATCCGCTGAAGATAGGAGTTTCCATTTGTTTTTCTTGGAAAGGAGATTGAGCTCGAGGAGATTGTCGGCCCTTGCACTTATCGCTGTTGAAAGCGAGTGCCGGGTCAATGGCTTGAGCAGAGTAGGGGCGAAAGTCTCAAAAGGACTGCCAGACTTCTTCTCCAAACATAGTGTGCACGAGGTTCACGGTAGCTTTCTGGATGTCCGCAATGTCATCCACATGGTCTCCATTGTAAAGGTCCATGTCTGCCTTTTGGGCGACATTTCCCTGGAGGCCTTGGGAGACGTCGAATATTTGAGGGACTCGAGAAGCTATGAATTCTGAACCTCGGTAGATCTGAGACAACATCCGTAGGCGTTCATGATGTTCGCCTGCTTGCCAGCCAAGTGAGTCCCAGTGCTCGAAGTTTTCAAGCACCCGCAGAACATGGAGGAGCTGTTCCGGCATGGGTACCAAGCTTGTCTTGGCCTCACTGGGGGAGTCGACCTCGTTTGCTGTCTGTCACTTGGTAAGTTTTGGGGTGACATTTGCAGCAGGTGAGTGAGAGGTCGTGTTGGGAGAGGTTGTCTCTGGATCAGGGGTTTGGGAGATTGGGGAGGAGTCGGCAGGGGAGTTGCAGCTGCGATAGGCTCCGAGAGTGGGGGTCTTGCATGGGAGTAATAGTGCAGAGGGGTAGGGGGAGGTCTTAAGGATTCAGGTCTTTCGCTTAGCCTTGGTGTTGGCGAGTGAACAGACCATGAATGAGGATCTGGGGTCTGGAACGGGTCCCGGGCTACCAGAGGCGACCTGTGACCAGTATTCCTGAAGACCTCTGAGCACTGGGTCTGGCGATTCAGAGGATAGGGACGGTAAAGGGGTTTGGGATGGCAAATCGTCGAAGGCATAGTCGTCAGAAAAGGAGATGGGTTCATTGCATGATGGGAGTATGGAGCCGTCATCGAAGGAGTAGTGTTCAGAGTTGTGTTCATGAAGAGGAGACATTTGAAAGTGGGAGACGGTGCCATTTCTGGTAGGAATGGAGGACATCTAGGGCGTTATATAGGTTTTCTGGGGGTTCCCAGGTGTTGGATGAATGCCCGTATCCAGTCCATTTGACCAGGTATTGGAAAGTTTGTTGTTTGGCACTCGTCGAGGGCGCAGAGGTGCATCCTTTTACGTGTCCTTTGGTCTTCCTTCGAGAACTGACAACTCAGTGTTTGAGGATGTTCTCGACTTCCCATTCGGGTAAGTCGTCGATTAGATCGGGGAGTGGTGGCATATCAGCTCTTCCATATTCGTCATTTTCTTCGAATGGGTAAATCCGTGACGTGTGAAATACCGGATGTATTTTCCACGTTTTGGGAAGTTTGAGCCGAACTGCCACCGGTGAGACTACTTTGGTAATCTCAAAGGGGCCAACGCATCGGGGTGCCAGCTTCGTGCTCGGGATGTCCCTTTTGAGGGTAGCTGCGTCTAGCCAGACCAGCTGTCCTTCTTTGGGGGCGGTGTACGTTCCCTTGCTTCTATCTCACATGACTTGTTGCACAGCTTTGTGAGATAGAATTGCTGAATCCCGATTGGTGGCCAATTGTTGCATACGATCATTGATGGAGGGCGCATCAGATGATTTCGACGCAGAAGGGTAGGGTGCTGGGTCATAGCCGTAGATCAGCGAATAAGGGGTCTGCTGATGTATGGATTGGACCCTGGAATTGTGTGCGAACTCGGCTTGAGGCAAGTACCGAGCCCATTCTTCCGGTTTGGCATTGCAATACATCCGAAGGTAGGTCTCAACCTCTTGGTTGACGCGCTCGCTTTCACCATTGGTTTGAGGGTGGTAGGCCGTAGAGAGTTTTTGTTGTACGCCTAGCGCCTCGTAGAGTTTGGTGGTGAAAGCCGATGCGAACTGTGGACCCCTATCAGATATCATGGCATCGGGTATGCCATATCTGGGGTACACATATTGGAGGAAGAGGTTTGCCAGCTCGAGTGAGTCACATGTCTTCTTGCAGGGGACCAGGACTACTCCTTTCGTTAATCCCTGGTCCACGATGGTGAGGATGGAGTCGTATCCTTCTGACTCCGGTAGGTCGGTGACGAAGTCCATGGAGATCTGTTTGAATGGGAAGGGGTTCTTTGCCACATCGTTTGGCATAACCGGAGGCGTGAGAGGGTGAGTGATGACCTTATTGGCTTGACAGCCAGGGCATCCCTTCATGTACTCTCTTACCTGCTTCCACATTCCAGGCCACCATACTTCGTCTTTCATTTTCCACATCATTGCTTTCACTCCAGGGTGTCCAGCCGCTGCCAGATCATGGTTATCCCGGAGGTACTCGCATCGGAGGGGAGGAGGAACATAGAGTCAACCGTCGTGTCGCTTGGTTTGATCGTCCTCCTCACGTATAGTGTCGTTCTTTGTAAGAGTGTCATCCTTCAGCGTCGACTCCTTTATTTTGCTGAAGAGTTCACTAGATACAGTGAATACTCCTCTGTCCAATTGTCGTACATTGTTGGAAGATTTGTTGACGAGGTTGGACGTTTGGGTGGGAGGAGAGGACGACAAAGGGGTTTGGCTCTTCTTCTGAGCCAGGGGTTTCGCAGGTGTAAGTGGGGCTTCTCTTTTCTTTCCATTTCCCTTCAGCGTTTGCACGGTAGAAGTCGGTTTAGGGGGAGAAAGGGGAGCAGAGGAGGACTTTTCTGTGGAAAACAGGAGTTTCACCCCCCCCTCGAGCCACAATGAATCAGGTAGTACCGTAGTTGTTGGGGAAGGGTCGGTGGAATAGTCGGGGCGGCAGGATAGGGAGTCAGGAATAGTCATTAACTTTCCCGGTTTGTGCGCGAGCTGAATAGGAAAATCTTGAAGGAAAGCGGCCCATCGAGTCTGCCTTCGAGAAAGTTGCTGTGGTGACCGATAATAAGTGAGGTTTTGGTGATCGGTGTACACCGTGGTGGGAGCAACTGGGGAGACCAAGTAGTGTCTCCACTCCTCAAAGGCCCTAACAATGGCCAAGAGTTCCAGGTCATACACCTGGTAGTTTTGTTCGGCTCCGACGAGCGACTTGGAGAGGTAGGCACAGGGATGGAGCTCGCTGTCCTCAAATTGTTGACAGAGGACAGCTCCAGTTCCCACAGCCAAGCCATCTGTAAAGAGGGTGAATGGCTTTGAAAAGTCGGGGAGTCGGAGTATGGGCTGGGAGCACAGCGCTTGTTTAAGCTGGTAGAAGGCGTCAGCTTGCTCCAAGTCCCACTTGAATGGGACATTTTTCTTCGAGAGGTGATGAAGGGGGCGAGCAATTTGCGAGAAGGAGGGGATGAATTGTCGGTAGAAGTTGCAGAACCCCAAGAACTGTCGTAGTTCGTGTAGGTTGTTAGGGGCTTTCCATTCTTGAACGGCTGCCAACTTCGTTTCGGAAGGTTTAATTTGTCCTTGTCAAATAAGGAAACCCAGGAATTCGACTTCGGTTGTCTCGAAGGTACACTTCGAGATCTTCAGTCTCAGTTCCTCTTTGAGGGTGATCGACAAGAACTCCTCAATTCTCCGATAGAGCTCGTCCTTCGTTTTTGCATGTATCGTGATGTCATCCATGAAGATGACAAGTTTCTTTGAGAACATCATGTCGGCAAAGACGGTCTCCATGTACCTCTGGAAGGTTGGAGGGGAGTTGCATTGCCCGAAAAACATGACTGTTGGCTCAAAGAGGCCGCGAGGGGTGACGAATGCTCCTTTCCATTCGTCTCCTTCCTTTACCTGGATATTGGTAAATCCCCAGCGAATGTTGAATTTCGCGAAGTAAGTTGACTCGGCCAGTTGGTCGAGAAGGGATTTTACGTCCAGTAAAGGATAGGAATCCTTCACGGTATATTTGTTGAGTTCGTGGTAGTCTTGCACTAACCACTTCTTGCCATCCTTCTTTCCTACAAAGAACACCGGGGACGCCTGGGGAGATTTGGATTTGCATATCTTCCCTGCATTGAGATTTTCCTCCAGGAACTTGTCAAGAGACTGTAGTTCTTCTCGAGAGAGAGGATATACCGGTGCCTTCTTTGGTTTGAAGTCGTCGGCAAGGTGGATCTCATGATCCAAATATGGTCTTCGAGGTGGAAGAGGAGTGTCGTCCTTGGAGAAGACCTTGGCGAATTTCTTGTAGTGCGGTGGAAGGGCAACCTCTTCCTTCTGAAGAGCTGCCTCGAGTTGTGTTGAGATTGAAGTTTTCCAGAGCGTAACAAAGTCTTCGTCATCGTAGTCTTCTTCGTCGGATGATAGGGAGAGTTGGGCGAGACAAGGGTCTCCGAACCCAATCATCTTTTGCTTCTTCCAATCAAAGATAGGGTTGTACTCGGTCAGGAAAGGCATCCCTAGCAAGATGTCTTCGTGAGATTTGAGTTCCATTTCGAAGGCATGAATCTTCACCAGTTTGTGGAAGATTCGAGCATTGAAGGTGCATATGTGGGTGACCTTCTGTTTGCTCGGTCCTTCGAAACTTCTTGCCATCCAAGGATGTTTGACCCGAGTTTGTTTTAGTCCATACTTCTGGACCATTTTTGGGTGGATGACATTGACTTCGGCGCCACTGTCGATCACTGCTTTGAGTACTGCGTCTTCTCGGTCTACCAGGAACATAGACCCGAACAAAGAGGAATTCGA
The DNA here is from genome assembly GCA_024613145.1 of Pisolithus marmoratus. NCBI lineage: Eukaryota > Fungi > Basidiomycota > Agaricomycetes > Boletales > Pisolithaceae > Pisolithus > Pisolithus marmoratus. The sequence goes on from JANFAE010000173.1 coordinate 164,371, forward strand.
AACTGCTTTGATTGCTCAAAGTCCGTAGTGGCTACAGAAGTAGTCCTATTAGTCCATGTGTTTCCTGCAGACAAGATTTGAAAGTTCTTAGCTCTGCCCTGTGCAGCGTCAGGAGAGCTGTTTAAAAATCCTGCGGAGCACGAGGATCATTGTGCGAGACTATATGCTCAGATGTCTTGATGGCAATAGACTCGGCTTCTTCTTCTTCTTGAAGTTCTTGAAGTAATTGACGGATCTTCCTCCGTCGATCTTCTCGATTTGGAGAATGTCCCTCTTTAGGACATTCGGATCTTCGATGACCAACCTCGTTGCATCCCCAGCACATAATCTCTCTGATCTGTGATCGTTAATTGCCTTTCTGGTTCCAGGACTTCTTCAGAGGTCCACCAGAGTTTTGTCGGCGATCAACATCCATTGCGTAAGGATCTCGATTAGGTGCGTGGTTGAAATGGGACTTCGTAATGTTTTGTCCCAGGATGCGTTGGTCTTCTTTCATTTGTCGACCCATAAATAGGCAAAGTTGGGAAAGAGCGGTTTGAGCGGCTGATGCAGCTGCGATCCATTCTGCTGGTGTTGTGGGGCAGGAGTTGGTTTTCAGGATCCACTCGTTCAGCTCGGGTTTGAGGCCTCTTCCAAAGAAGACTCTGGCCTCAGGGCTCGTTTCCGACAACTTGGCCTTGTTCAAAGCGTTGAGGAAGTCCGTGATGTACTCTTTGAGGGTTCTCGACCCTTGTTGAATTGAAGAGAGTTTGAGTAGTGCCATCTGCGAGACATCCCCAACCTTGAACATAAGGTCTAATTTGGCAAGGAACTGTGCCCATGAATCTGTGATCCAAATAGCATCCAACAGAAGATTTTTCTTGGTGTAGTTCTCTGCCCAGGCTTGGGCTGAACCCTTTGTCATGAACAACAAAGTAAAGCCGATCTTCTGTTCTGCTGTTCGGTACACATGAGAGTTGATACCCAGATAGGTTTTGATGGATGTCAACCATGCGTCATAAGTAGCATGGTTTCCATCGTACTCTCGTGGTCGATTCAGGTTTAGTTCCTTGTGCCCTACTCCAGAGTAAGAGTCGTGTTCCTGTGCTTTCTCCTCGGAACCTCCTCTAGAGCCTTCAGGGTCTTTTGGTTTCAATGGGATCTTGAAGTCCACTTTGCTTTTGAATTGGCCGTGGTACCAGTCCACCAGCTCGGTGACAGGTACGTCCGCTTGGCCTGCAAATGGTTCTCCCATGTCAATGTCTTGATATGCGGGGTGGATTTCTTGATGAGAATCCAGAAAGTCAGCTCCAAGTGAAGAAGAGTCTTCTTCCCTTTCAGGAGCAGTTTGCGATTCTTGTTCTGCGGGTAGTGTTCCTAATCCTAAGGCAGTCATAAAGACTCTGTAAGGATTCTCCAGGAACGAAGGGGTGCCTCGTTGAGTAGCGCCGCTAGCCTTTCTTGTAAGAGCTACAGCCTCCGCTACTGGTGAGGTTTGTTTCGGGGAAGTGGGGGATGCCTCAGCGGCATAGGGGTGATATCGGGATGAAGAGGTGGAAGGTTCTCTTCGAAGAGGTAAAGCAGACGTTCTGGAGGGTTTCTCCTTCTGCTTTTGTTCCTTCTTCTTAGGAACCGGGGGTCGGAATTTAGAAGTGGTCGATCCTGTGGCAGAGGGTGGTCTCTGAGGATCGGGAGGGTTGTTGCCTAAGTGTGAAGACACGTTGACAACGAAGAGGGTAGATGTTGGATAGGGGTGTGGACAACGGCTGGGGTAATTCCCACGGTTGTTCCGAGTGTCTGGTGTTGAAGTCTTCTAGAGGGCCAGCGGGACCACCGCAAGGATGTTCCTCATAGAAGATGAAGGAGTAGTCGATCAATCTACTTCTTCAGGGTTGTAGAACTCGAGACTTCGCTAGGGACGATTGTCGACCTAGGAAGACTTCGAAGGGATCTTCAAAGTTCTCGAGGGTTGCGTTAAAGTCGCTAGACTAGCTTTTAGCTTTTGTTACGCGCAGGGATATCTCACCAGCCGAAATCGACTAGTGTTGGCGATGAGGCAAAGTGCGTCATCGCTCTTGCGATATCTCCTGGGTTGACCTCGAGGGCTTAATAGTTTTACCCCTCCTATGGCCAAGCGAGCAGTTCTGAGGTAGTATTTGTCAGAGAGAAGCTAGCCTGGTTGCAAGGTAGCTAAAAGCTAAGGAATACATCCATGTCCCTATGGGTATATATACTACTCGAGAGTGTTTGGATGTGTGTGCATATACGCGTCGAAGACACGTCGCAACACGCTCCAAACAAGGAGAATGACTCGAGATGAGTACATGGGTCATAGGGTATTCCCTAGGAAAGGAAAGGAGTCCGAGAAAGGGGATATAGCTATGCGTTCGTGTGAAGAACGCGTCGCACGTATCCCATTGTAGTCCAAAAGGGGAAAGTGACTCGACGTGGGGGAATATGAAATAGGAAGTGTCAAGTCACGTCGATCGGAGAAGGCCGATCGAAGAGAAGGAAGGCCATATAAGAGATGGCATAAGTAATCATCTAAAAAGGGAAACATAATTGAGTAAGCGTCGTGAGACGCGTCTCAAGTACAACAGAGAAATAAAGAGAAAGGAAAGCGAGAGTCCACACGCGTGAGAAACTGTTCGGTTAGGCGAAAAGAGTAAGTGGCGTATCAGGCCAGTGTAAAAGGTAAGACGGTTAACAATGACTGTGGACATCTGGATACCTAGATTAGTCCAGTCATTCAAAAAGATGATTACAGACCAGGCAACTACAACAGATCAAACTTGGCAAACTGAGGATCGTTGTCCTGATCTCCATAGACAGTATTGTCTTCAGTGTCTGTATCATCAGGTCCCAGGTGGATGAGATGATAACGCAGAGAAGGTGGATACTCAGGAACTGGATCGAGATCTGGTTCTGGATCCATATCAGGGATAGCATGGTGCAAGTAATTTGGCAGAGGAACTCTGGGAACTTCCTCAGGTTGCTCAACACGTTGTTGTGGAGCAGGCCGTTCCCGAGCACAGATAACCAGTTCCCAGAGAAGTTCAGGTTGATTGGGATTATGAGGAACTTCAGGGACCTCCATGAGATTAAAAACCTCACGGATCTCGACGGCAACAGCCAGTCAAAAGCATAGTTGGCGATAGCGGCCCATTAGAACCCAATACTCCTGATACTGATAGAATTGGTAGTGCCAGTTCGGCAATCCAATGAAGGTAGACCACATTAAAGAAGAAAGAACAAAAGCCAGTTGAAAATCTCCACCAATTTCAGCAATGACATAGCACGCTTGACAGAAGCCCACAATGAGCGACAAGCACAAGGTGGCCAACGCCATACCTAGCGCTTCAGGTGCATTCATAGGCATTATGTAAAGCTGAAACGTCTTTCACTATACAAATGTCCTTGAGACAGCAGAGCACCCTTATTCAGGGCTCATAACCTATTGCACAGAGGTTTGGGGCTAATGGGCAAAGGCAGAACACTTGCCTTATGCATTCAGTATGTTGTTGGTCTTGTGGTTTGTTGAGAGTAGCAGTTCTGAGTGAGAGTGAATATAACTGGGTAGTTAACTTAGAGTCCTAAAGACTCTGTGCCCTGTATATATACATGCTAAGTGCACATGGACCAGGTGTGTCACACTGTATCTAAAGACTGCCTAATATATCCTAAGAGCACCTTCTATAAAGAGAGGTCTCTGGTACAGTACTGGAGATAAGGAGATAACAAAAGGAACTGGTAATCCAGGTTTATAGAACACCGTAGAATAGTGTGGAACTCACTATCTATAGAATGGTCATGTGATACCATATCCCGGTTCAACATCTACCAGCTGCTGTGTAAAAGGCTGACCACATACGTCCTTACTTTGGCGCACTGTGGTACGGCTTCAGTGACAATATTGGACATATTTTGCTCGTAAGCACCTGAAGACTTCTGTTGCAAAACATTTCCCTTTAGCTCCTTTCCAATTATAGCCATAATAACAATCATCTTTCGCTCTTCTCACTTCTATGTGTCGTCGTATAAGTAAACGTCTGACCTCAATCTTCTACCTGTTTTTTGTTTTGCCTCATCCGTTTGTTCGCATCTCAAGTTTCTTGGGGCGTCTGAGAGTTTTTCACTATGTATTTGTAGTCTTCTTCCTCCTGCCATCATGCATAATGCCGGCTGCTATTTGTAGTTCTAAGTACGACGTAGCGCTATCTCCTTGTGCCCGCTACATTCGGTTGCCAGTGCTTTAGACGGCTCTCTCGGTTGGACACATGTTTTCAAGCACGCAAACTTTCGACTTAAATGACGAATATATTGGCCACAGCAACCCATTCAAGGAGACTAAAACCCAACCATTAAAATTGGTGCAGAGGTGGTGGACAACTGAACATCGCACCGATGCTGGGTGTGCTGCAGCCAAGTTCTGCGACTCTGAATTTGAATCCCCCTGAACGGTCTCGTTGACTTCCTGTGACACTTCTGGGCGTTCGGCTGGGAGTGCCGGTTGGGGTGCTGGTGACCCATGTACCGCTTGGTTATCTTTGTCGCCCTTCAGCTCGTGTGTCCTGGCCCATTAGAACACAGTACGGTCTCGCTGTCAGACGTCTATCTACTTACCTGTTCCCCGAAGTACTACTCATCCGTTGGAGCTCTAAAACAAACGGAGAAATTTGCAAGGAAGCTAAATGAAGGACAATGTTACTTACTCTTCCAAGTTGTCAATGCTGTTCGCAAACCTTTCTTGACGCGTTGTCTGAGGGTCATCCTCAGCTCGCGCGCTTGGGCCAAGGTAGAGTCTAGTTGATCCTTTACTTCATTATATTCCCTCCAGAGGTCCGCCGCAGTCTTCTCGTCCGCGCTCTTCGTTTCTTCTCGAATTTTTCGAAGCGTTTCCATCCGCCTTTGCGCGAGGTCTTCCAGACGAGAACACAACTGCTGCCCGGCAGCAGTTTGCTGTAGCTCCAACTTCATACTTGAAATTTCCTCCTGCAACTGGACCTTGCCTTCAGCCTCTCCCAGCAATTCTTCCTCTTTCTTCCGCCGTACGATCTGTCGAAGTAGATTTATGGGGGGCCCTCGAGCATCCTCAGACTCGAACGCCGTAGACCCTCGAGCGTTGTCACACTTGAACGTCGTAGACCCTCGCGAAATCATCGTCTTCCAATAACTACTCCTCAGTTCCTTCAGCCTCTCGTCGCCAACGTCGGGCTCTACTTCATCCCACATCGTCGTGACCAAGGTAATCTTAGACATAGCATTTTTACCGCACAGCTTTTCGAAGACACGAAGGTTCTTCAGTGGCGTCCCAGCCATACGATTGTCTGATATGCGGTGAAAGTAAAGAATAGCCGAAAGGATGGGACTTGATGTTCGGTACCTGATGAAATGCGCGGAGTTGATGATGACGCAGAACAGGAATATAGGAGACACTTACTCGGCATTCAGCCAATCGGAAATCAGTTTCAAGATGTCCAAGTCGGATTTGTTCGTATCATCGAATCCAGGGGTGTCTACCAGAAGTATGCTAATACCGTCAACATTCCATGGAATGGCCTTGATCTCGCTTGTACAAGACATCAAGTCATGACCCACACCCTCGTCCTTATGCTTCGTAGCGTTGGCTATGAACTGCGCCTAGTTGGGTTATTTTGGATGTATGTTCCACGGGGAGCTTACCGAACTTTTCCCGGCACCGGTTGGCCCCATCAACCTGGGAGTTAAAGGCATCGTTAAGAAGATATCATAAAACGTGACGTCTTACTCACGCAATTATCATACCCTTTGCTTTCGCTCCCTCATTCCCCAATGTCCCATCTGACAACCGCACATGGGATGGGGATTTAGGTCCATCGGAAACTAGTTAAAGCCAACTCGCACCTGCTGCTCGACGTTCCTCTACTGGCGGGTGGAGTTCCTCTGCTGGCAGGTGAAGTTCCTTCGCTGATGAGGGAGGCTCCTCTGCTGACGGGTGAAGTTCCTTCACTGCTAGGTGAGATTCTTTCGCTGGCAGGTGTGGTTCCTTCGCTGGCAGGCGAGATTCCTTCGCTGGTGAGCGAGGTTCCTCTGTTGGAGGGTGGAGTTCCTTCACTGGTGGGTGGAATTCCTCTGCTGGGAGGTGAAGTTCCTTCGCTGATGAGGGAGGCTCCTCTGCTGACGGGTGAAGTTCCTTCACTGCTAGGTGAGATTCTTTCGCTGGCAGGTGTGGTTCCTTCACTGCTAGGTGAGATTCCTTCGCTGGTGGGCGAGGTTCCCCTGATGACATGTGGAGTTCCTTCGCTGGCGGGAGAAGTTCCTCCACTGGTGTGTGAAACTCCTCCGCTGGCAGATAAAGCTCCTCTGCTTGTGGGCGAGACGTGTCTACAGACATCTTGTCACCAGTATGGTTAGTGTAGGCCTGGACGAGTGAGACGACAGAGACATAGAGCACGCAAATAGGTCGAGTTAGGCACTACACCGGTGTACAAGAGAATGCAGACTTACTGTGGTATTGGGTACCATCCTTTTGTGAAGGCAACGACAAACACGGACAGCCGACAACCAAGCCTCTTTACTTACACCTCAGTCTCTTGCACGTGGCACGAGTGTCAAATTAAAACGTGCAAAGAACGAGGCGTGCGGGTATGGGTGGCTATTGCATGTTGTCGGCATGACGTTCGATCGAATCGAATAAAACCATTGGATGCATGCAACGTTTTTACCTGTTCCCCCAGATGCGGCGACACCCTGAGCCCTGACAGGCCTGACCAATTATGTAGAAGGCTTCCTTGCCACGACAGCGAATCCCACGTTCCCACGGCTCGGTTTTCATTTCCAGCTTTTGCCTTATTGGAATCCCTTACGAGGATATAATAACATGCCGAATGCAGACGGGCCTCTAGGATTATCCTAAACCCTTGGCCCCTTACCATGTAGTAGTTCAGTATTCACTTCTGTCACGACCCCTGCTGACACCACATCAGTTCGCCGTTCGGATATCCAATGCCTTTTTTTTTAATACAGAATCTGCTCTCCAATTTCAAGAGTGTGTGCACGATGACGACGGAAGTCACCGAAGATGACTTCGTAGTATTGCGAGTGGTGGTATACGCCATAGTCAAGGAGCTGGCCGAACTTCGTCAGCATTGTGGTGGGCCCAACTGGCTCAGGCAAGAGTTGGGTAATACTTATCCTTTTTGTACGCTAAACAAGGTGTCCTAATTTGGTTGCTAGTTCATCAAGGCAAGTCGCAAAGAGAGGCCAACATCCCTGCACCAAGAACGTACAAGCGTTAAGGTGTAACTTCAACAATGGCCAAAGCAATATCATAGTTATCGACACGCCACTGTTCACACAGAGCTTGAGGATTTCGACGCTGAGAACATGAAACGACCCCATAGTTAAAGGCGAGGTGAGCCTAATTGTGTGTCTTCGAACGAGATTCAATGACCACTCGGGATTCACCGAAAAATGTTGTGGTTCCGATGTTCTCCTTCACACCCCTTGCCAGGGATCCAACACACTATGACATGTCGATAACGCGCCATCTTGGAACGTTTGCGATGAGCTTTAATGGCAAGTTCCTGGCGCCATTACGTGTTCATGTCGTGGCGACCAAGGAGCCAGTTAGTATCCTCGCCGACGAAAAGGTGAACCAATGGCGGTTACAGCTTGAATATACGATGGGTTCGCTGAATGTCCCCAGTGGTAAATGGAAAGCATGGATGTTTTTTGAAGCGTTCAAAGGGACCGGAACAAGCGTGGAGTGTGGTGCAACAACATTTCGAAGGATACCGATTCAGGTCACCAGGTGTCGCCAGAGTGGATACTACCAGTGCGAGTACTGCGTGACAACAATGGTTGCTGGGCAGGCTTGTGGCCGAGGAATTTTTAGTCTTGGTGGTTCAAGCAACCCTGTTGGCGTTTCCTTTACTTCCACCATCTCTAAATAGAAATTGGGGTTTTCAGTGGAGGTGACATTGATACGTCGGTTTTCTTCTCCCCCAAGTTGCTTGTTTGGTCCTGTTGTATTGGAGGTATGCATTACGTCCACTAATTCCATTCAACTTCGCGAACCTTCTTTCCAACCAGTGTTACCCTCAGTGACTCCCGAGGATATCGAGGCTGACAATAAACTCCCTCCATTCTGGGAAGAAGATAATAGGAACAATGGAGTGCTATCCTGTGAATTTCTAGTCAGAGAACGGACGGCCATGGTTATAGAGACCGATAGCCATTAGCATGCGGACGGGGCCGGCCCGGACGACGCTATACGGCTACGTATCCGAGGACCTGCAGCGTGCTCACCCTGAGGTGGAGGAGAGCTTGCAGCGCTGTCGAACTTGGACGACGAAGGACCTGGAGTACCCTTACACTTGAACGCCGTGGAACCCCGTGAGATTATCATGTTCCGACAATTGTCCTTCGGCTCCTTCAGCCTCTCCTCGCCAACCTTGTCCTCCACTTCGTAGTGACCGAGATGTCCTTGGACATATGATTTTTCCCGCACAACTTTGGAAGACATGAAGGTTCTTTAGTGGCGTCCCAGCCATGCAGCTGTCTGATATACGATGAAAGTAAAGAATGGCCAAAAGGATGGGACGTGATATTCGGTACCTGATGAAGTGCACGAAGTTCATGACAACACAAAACCAGAATGTAGGAATACTCACACGGTGTTCAGCCACTCGGAGATCAGTTTCAGGATGTCCAAATTCGCTTTCTTTGTATTATCGATCCTGGGGGTGTCTACCGGAACTACGTTGAATCCGTCAAACCACGCATTTAGTGGCCTTGAGCTCGCGTGTACAAGAAGTTAAGTCATGCCCCACACCCTCTCCTTTATGGCCCATGACGCTGGCTATGAACTGCTCCTAATTAGGATATCATTCTATCAGGAGCTCACCGAACTTTACCTAGCACTGGTCGGCCCCCATCACCGTGGCAATCAAAAAGACTGGCTAATGCCATAAAACACGAGAACCTACTCACGCAGTTATAATATCATTTGGTTCCTCATCACCCTCCGGTGTCCGATCTAACAGCCGCAATGTGGTGGGGATTTAGGCCCTTCAAAAAGATACTTAAAACCCGGCTCGCATCTTGTTGATGCTCCGTCGCTGATGAGGGTATTTGTTGAGACGGCATTGGTCCGTGCAAGTTGAGAGCTTGCTGATTATATAATCTACGCATGATATCACTGTGGCTCGTCGGAGTATGACAGAGAACAACGATGTCCTCGACGCCCATCATCCTGCCTTGTCGTGTCTGAGTAGTCCCATCCGCGTGATATGAGCCTTGCCTGTACCCCTGCGCATATGTTGCCAAACCTGCATTCTCAACAGGTTGAGCCCCGCTTAGCGGGAAAAGCAGGCGAGGAGCAACTCCTATCACACAAAAGCCTGACTACTGGGCACTATCGAGTTATAAGACTCGGACACAATGAAAGCGCACATGAATGGCGCTGTAGGCATTCAAAAATGACCCCATCTGTGGTATATGATGCCACCAGATACTTATGAGCCTCAGGCCAGGGCCTGGCCGGCTCAGAAAGGGGGCTATCGAGGTACCAATGATACATAAATCATACGGTGAATGAGCCTTTCCTGTACCTTGAAGCTTGAGGCAAGGTATAGGCGGCTATTTGATTGCATGTTGTGGGATGGATTTATCAAATGGGATAAAATTATCTGCAACGTTCTTGCCTGCCCCTGACCGACACCCTGAACCCTGACCATGACCAGGACACAACTTACACCGTCCAAAAGAAGGCTCCCTTGCCGCAGCGAAACCCAGTAACGTGCCAAATGTATGCAGTGCCTTACGGTTACCCTCTTCTACAATACTACATAGCAGTACTATTCAGTATTCGCCTCTGTCGCGATTCCTGCCGACGCCACACCAATCCATCTCAATGCCTTCTTTACGCTCCATGTTCAAGAGCGCGTTCACGATTACAACGAAAGTCACAGAAGATGACTTCGTAGTATTGTGAGTGGCGGGACACGCCTTCATCAAGAAGCAGGCTGAACCTCGTCAACAGCGTGGTGGGCCCAACAGGGTCAGGCAAGAGCTGGGTATTACCCATCCTTTTCTGTACGCTGAGCGAAGTGTCTTAATCGGTTTACTAGTTCACCAAGGAACTATTAAAGAGCGAAGATATCCAAGTCGCAAAGAAAGGCCAGCATCCATGCACTAAGAACGTACAAGCATTGAGGTGTAACTTCCAAAACGGCCAAAACAATATCGTAGTCATCGACACGCCATCTTTCCACACTGAGCTGGAAGATTTCGATGCAGACCAAGAAATGACTAGGTGGATAAAGGAGAAGTAAGCCTAACGAGTGTGCCTCCGGACGGGATTCAATGACCACTGCAGATTCACCGGAAAATGTCGTGGTTCCGGTGTCCTCTTCCTTCACACCCTTGCCAGGGATCCAACACACAACGACATGTTGATAATGCACCATCTTGGAACGTTCGCGATGTGCTTTAGTGGCAAGTTCCCGGCGCCATTGCGCGTTCACGTCGTGGCGACCAAGGAACCCGCTTGTATTCTCACCGACGACACGGTCAACCATCGGCAGGAGCAGCTTAGAGGTACCATGGGTCAGTTGAATGGCCCCGGCAGTAAATGGAAAGCATCGATATCTTCTGAAGTGTTCAAAGGCGGACCGGAACAAGCGTGGAAAGTGGTGCAGGCCCTCTTGGGCGACATTTTAGGGAAGACCGATTCAAGTGTCGCCTGAGTGGCTGCGAATAGAGATCTTTGGACAGCTTTGAGTCCTAAGTCTTGGTCGTTCAAGCAACCCTGTCGGTGTTTCTTTACCACTACCATCCCTAAATGTAAATTGGGGCTTTCTATGTACTGGTTGAATGTGTTACAGATTAGGTGGGAAATGACTCAAAGTCCGTTTTCTCCTCTTGCGAACTGCTTGTTTATCGGTTTTGACTTCATCACGAGGTGTCATCCGTTCGGAGGACTGTAATACTGGAGTACACCCACCGGGACACGCAAATTGATCAGTTGTTCTTGCCAGCCTTCTTTCTGACCGGTATTGTCCTTAGCTCCAGGCTTCCCTAGGACTCAGAAGAGTTGCACCGGAGCGCATTCCCTCTAGAACGACGATCGATTCTCTTGCTTGAAATTCAGTAGGAATAATGGAATACCATCCCTAGTCAGACAGTGAACGACCATGGTTCATGTAGACCCCTCGTACTGGCATTACCATGCAGGCGGGGCCGGCCCGGAAAACGTCATCCAGTCGAAAATCTGCAGTGAATACCCTTGGACTTCTGTGAAGATGACTCACAGCCTGGCAAGGTCATCGTGTGAGTGTATTGTCCGATGCCTATGGTTCTTTCGCTGACAGCCGCATTTATCTGCATTGCACTTGCAAGATCTTGAAATTGCAGTAGGTGACCATTGCCAACTCGTTACCGGACTCGACCCAAAATTCTCAACATAATCACCCTCCATCGTATGTTATTAAAAGTACATTAGTGATAGCTCTATGCCACTTTCCATTGAACTGCCGCCTATTCTGATGCTATCTAGGTATTGATTTTACTGACTGTTGAAGGGCAGGGATAGATATCCTCACTTTACCATTCCACGGTGGCAATGCCAACAGTACAGCAATGATTACGATTTAGTATGACCATATTTTGTTTACATGTACAGAATTGTATCATATATGCACTAGTTGCCAGTATCCAGGCTGTCACGTACCCGTCGTGACTTAAACGTTGATTCACCTCTAATTGAAGATGAAAAGTCGTACGAAGAGGAAAAGATGACAACTCACCTTGAATGTCTGGCGAATACGTGCTGATTTCTCGCGAACATACGCTGTAGCGCGTTGCATGGAAGTCAACCTCAGCGCCTCCATCTGTTGTAATGTTTGATCCAACTCAGCCTTCAGGCTGTCGTATTGCTTCCTTAGATCATCCGCCGTTGCCTGGTCTCCCGTTAGGTGTTTCTGCGCAGCTATCCTTGCGAGAATTTCCGCCCGCTTTTCCGCAAGTTGATCCAAACGAGAATAGAGCTCCCGTCCTGCATCAGTCTCTCGCAACTCCAGGTTCTTGTCCGCGATTTCCTTTTGCAAGCGAACCTCCCGGCGTTTTCCCTCAACCAGTTGCGAAAGCAACTGTCTTGACGATTCCACGGTGTTCCGGTAACAATACGTTGACGAACCTTGCACAATCATAAACCTCCAGTAGTTGCCCTTCAATTCTTCAAGCCTCTCGTTGCCAACCTCCTCCTCCACTTCGTCCCACATCGTTGTGACTAGGACAACCTGCGACATTGCTTTGGATCCACATAACTTCTGGAAAACCCGGAGGTTCTTCAAAGGAGTTCCAGCCATGCGGTTATCGCTTATACGATGAAAATAAAGGATGCCTGAGAGTAAGGTACCCTGCTTATACCTGAGCCACAGATGTATCAGAACAACAATAGTAGGTTTAAAGAAAACCTTACGTTTTGCTAAGCCAGTCGGAAATCGACTCTAATATCTGTAGATCAGATTTCTTCGTATCGTCGAAACCGGGAGTATCCACAAGGACTACGTTAGATCCTCCGATCATGCACCTAGTGGCCTTGATTTCGCTTGTATGGGAGGTTAGCGAATGCCCCACCCCTTCGTCCCCATTCCCGCCGGTAGCCTTGGCGACGAACTAGACCGGACTCAGCTGCGTCGCATGGAGTAGTTAAAACCGATCTTACCGAACTTTTTCCGGCGCCAGTAGGCCCCATTATCCTGGAAGTCAGCGAATAGAATAAATAAAACACGGTAAAGCAGTAAATCACCTTACTCACGCGATTATAATGTCTTCTGTGGTCAAATCATCCAGCTCAACCTCTTGGAGCTCGTCATTAGGCGTGCCGGATTGCTCCTGCTCAGACGTCTCAATTGACGGCTGCCGCTCAGTTGCTTGTTTTCCATAGCTGATTTCCGTATTCTTCGACAGTAGTTCGTCGCTAGTTATGGAGTCCTTCTTCAAAGGATTAGGGCGCGTTCTGTCGTAGTTCTGGTGTTCAGGTGCTGGAGGTATTTCCATGGCTCGACTGGGCACACAGTGGAGCTCGTCGGAGTGCACGCCAAGTGAACTCCCTGGCGCTTGGATGTGCACTCCCGTGTTGCCACTGCCCGGGGTACCACCATGGGGCAGTGACGAGGTAGCTCTGGGTGGTTGTGTGGCTCCGCGGATTGTAGTGTCCGGTTCACGAACACGTGCATCATCGGGCGAGGCAGAAGTAGGAACCTGTGCGCCTGTACTGTTGGTATATGAGGAGACGACTATTGATGACTGGGACTGGGTAGTTTGACGGGATGCGGGATTTGGTCTATGCGAGTGAGCATTATTGAGCGACACGGAACTTCGTCCTTGTGCTCTAATAGTGGTAGCACCTGAGGTGCCACTGCCACGCAAGGATGAAGCGACCCCTGGTGACTGTGTCATCTGGCTGGACACAATCTGAGAGTCATTACGAGGTAGAGAAGCTGTTCCTCGTGCCTCCCCAATGACATTATGATGTATAAAGGCACCAGACCTTGGCGGTTGGGTGGTTTGACCAGACACGGTGTCGAACTGAGAGCCAGCACTATTTCTGGGGGCAACGGCTGATGCCTGCACTGCATTGTTGTCAGCATGCGATGTGCCATTACGACGTAACGGCGATGGAACTGTTGGCATTTTGTTGATCGAACGCATCCCACCCTCAGGTCCGCGAGCACGAGCATCGTAGGAAGTGCCAGAGGTCAGAGGTCCAATACCGTAAGCTTTGGGGAAATCAGCACCCGGGAAATCCTTAGGTGAAGCCTGTGGCAAGGAATCGGTGAGCGACGTTGAAATGGAGTTCCCAGGGGCAATAAGTGGTGCAGAGGGCAGGCGTTCAGTGTTCGTGTCTGGCACGAAATTACGTCCCGGCGTTCCAGATGCGGACTGTTTTTCCATCGACTGTGTCTTGTCAACTGTCGACCTACTACCTGACACACTCCCTTGACTACGAACTCCTGATGGTGATGTCCCACTTTCGGCTTCCTCCGGAGGCCTTTGTACACTGTGATGGGTAGGGGGGGTAGGAAGCGGAGTTGCTGACTGCGCTGTATCATTCGGGAAACTTGCAGCAGACGACTTCCTGCCAGGTGGAGACCTGTAGTGGCTCTCCTGCTGACGGGTGGAGGAGCCAAGTAGCTGGTCAAGAGAACTGACAAAACGTTGGAAGATAACCATGCTGTATCGATGATGATCCAAGCCAAGGCACCTGGTGAGAGGACACAGATTAAGCGACGTCTTCTTACAGACATGCAGCACGTACGTTCGTAGATAGTTGTATCTGGTGTAGCTGAAGGGGAGAAGAGCAATAGGGAAGATTGTGGGTGTAGTGGTGGTATACTGGTTCCTCAGGTGCAATGTGTCTCCTTGTCACGCACTGTCAAGAAATGAGGCATAGGGAGAAACTTTAAATGTCACTTCGATAGTCTTGCCAATACGGGTTGATCAGACCATCCGGTTCCCATGAGTTTCATCAGGTCACGACTCTGTCTATGGTATGGGAAATGCCGGAGAACCATTATTAGCTTATCGTGCAGGTGGATGAATAAAGCGCAACGTGTTGCGGCACAAGGAAACGAGGCGACCAACAGGAGGGACAGAGATAGGAAGATCACAATCCACTCGAAAGCCGCCGTCAGTAGGAGCACATGTAACTGGTGTGTTCCAAGCCCAGCACATTCAAACGCAGTCTAGGAAAGTCCTTGGTGATTCAATCTCCAATTTCTGCTGCAGTGCGTTGTACTAACATGGGTACCTGCGCGAGACAAAGAGTCCTTTGCGGAGAACGGGGAATTTCTTTGTCACCACCTGACCCATGGGGTCTGGAACGTATTCACTGGTCAATACAACAGTTTCCGTTAGAGGAAATGCACTTACGGGTTTTACAGGATACCTGATGAGCTGACACTTTGAACTCTATCGGAAGACGAATGGATATATCAAGGGCTGGCATTCATTGACTGATTTTCCTTGCATGGATTCCGGCAATGATATTAGCGAAACTTTCCATGTTATCGTCAGGCGGAAGATTGTTTGTCTGTTGGCCGTTGACATGTTTGGTATGCCTCGTGCCTCCGGCCTCCCCCCTCTGCTGAATCTCTATCCTTTCGGAGGTATCAACTCAGGTAGGACTCCTTCGATGGCTACAGCAAATGCAGGAAAAGTAAGGAGGGCATATTATACACTTACAGTAAGTCAGACATGTTGACAAGAGTCTGAGTCATCAGATTCAAAACGTGTAGCTCAAGCACTCAGACCCTGGGGTATTTAAGCCCTAATTCAACTGATCAACATTATGTAATGTCTTCTCTCGGCGTTTGTGTGCTGACATCGAGATACTCGTTCCATATCACAGAATCAGTTTTCCACGCAGCAGTACACGCTGGAATGTTCTGTCATTAGTCTCAAAAATGGACTGAAACCCTTCTCCAGCCCATACATGCGTTCTATGCCATTAATAGGCTGAAGTTACCGGCACCATGGGCTGAATGGCAATAGGCAACGCCTTTAGTTGGTGATAGCTGTACGGGCGTGTAAGTGAGGTTACTTTCAGGTTCCACCTATTCTCCCTTGCACACTCGACCCTACAACTTGCACGAAATCCTCGGTTGCCATTCGTTAGATGGGTCTATTTGATCTGTTTCGTGGGTCGAAAAAGACGACCGCCATTTTACCGACAGATATCGTAGTGTTGTAAGTGCCCCGATGCTATCTTCAATGCAGCAATAGAACTGAGGGTGTAACTAGCATCGTAGGTCCCTCTGGCTCAGGCAAGAGTCGGGTAAAATCGAATCCTACCCCGTTTTACGCCACTGCTTACTCTGCATCGCATCTGTATTCCGCTTCAGTTTCTGAACATCCTTTTGCAAAGCGGAAATGTTCACGTCAAAGTCAGCAAAGGCCAGAAGCCGGGCACTACAGAGGTTCATGCGGAACGGTGCCGCTTCGACAAAATGAAGAGTGACATCGTCATTGTGGACACGCCATCTTTTTACACCTATATCGATCCAGACGGGGAGGTGGTAGTGGAAAAGTGGATGGATTCAAAGTAAGATATGCCACTCCTCACCATGCAATGAATGACCTATCTGGTTAGCTATACAAAACCGTGCAAAGCAACTGGAGTGCTGTACATGCATAACCTTGCATCCAACCTCGACGATGCAAATTTAAGGGTGTCGAAACACCTCGGTGCATTTCGGCGTACGTGCCGCCAAGGTCTTACTCCGGACGTCGTCCACGTCGTCCCGACTTTATCCTACGGGGCAACGTTGTCTGACGAGAGGATCAATACAGCGATGGCTCAACTTCGACTTCAAGCAAATAGTGAAGTACAGCCATGTAACATGTCGTCTGATGGAAAACTCTTTGATGGAAAACCTGAGTCGGCGTGGGACGTCATCCAAGGACTCCTAAGTGCACTGAGATTGTAAAGAAAGCCTAACAGGTACCACCCAAACACTGTCATACTCGTCGCGAGCGCTTGCTCACAGGATTGTAGTAGGATACGCTACATATATAACCGCGACAAAGGTCAATATTACACGCAGCGAAGACAGCAATTACGGAGTCATGTAGCACTCTACATGGAAGAGGGTAGAGAAAGTAGGAGGGAATGTTATGCTAGTGAAAGATCCGTGTATACCAACCCCTGGCATGATAGCGAAATTAGTCCGAATCACGCAGTACGGGTGAAATGGGCTGCGCGGGTTCTCCGGGAATGCCACAGCTGCATCAGATGACCACGAGAGGACTACTGCCACAAAAACAAAGTAAGGTACCCTACAGTCTCCGAGCACATTTCAAAGGCCCAGACTAACATCTACACTACGAAGGCGGTGTTTCGTGGAGTGTCAATTGTTGAAATCGTCAGCTATAGGCCTTGCACGCACCCGAAGGATCTCGCATACGAGCCGCATCGAATTTGCGCAGGAAGGAATAACACAAACGTCCATCGATTGAAGGAATGTCTCGTTTCAGGTTTCCTCTGAGCGACATCCTGGATGATTCCCTGCAGGTTGTTCAGTCCCCTGTGCCCCACAAGTTGGTCACCAACTTCGTACAGTTCAAAGTATTCTTATCATCCAGAACTTGACGGGGGAAGGAGAGGCACTCCTGCTTCAGGAAGAACTGGTGGACGTAGCAAGGAAAGTGAACGAGACGGCTGCTGGTCAAGCTCTCTACACGCAATTCCAGAAGCTCCTGCATGAACAACAGGAATCAATCAAGCAACTTCAGGAAAAAGCTAAGGCACAGAAGGATCCGGTGTTGTTGAAGCGACTCGAGGCGGACCAGCTGCACTTGGAAGCTGAGCTGCAAAAGACATGGGATGAGATGGACAAACTGAAGGTACCCTTCCTCAGACGTGCAGCACTCTTCTTTTCCAAAAAGACACAATCTGTGAGTCCTGTTTGATCGCTCCTCACCAACACAGAATTCATGCAGGTCCTCAGCACGAGATCGATGTAAATTTCCTACCGTCCTAATGAGCTTGGGCGTCTTCTATCTTGGCATGTTATATCGAGAAATATCCGTGAATGGTTTGTGTAATTCAGTAGGAAAACTCGCTCGTTGGATTTCAAAGATTGAGGAGCACATAAATGGGGGGTGTTTGGTTTGAGAACGTTCACGGGCGGGAACAATGTCAATGCAGGTGCAGAGTGGAATACGATCGGAAAGATACTAGGGAACTGGAACCGTTCTCTAGTAAAGGCTGATTTACACGAGATACCCCGCAATCTTGCAACATTGGCACGACCCCTGATCCACCCATAGTAGAGAAGAAATAGACATCAGCACGAGGCAGGAATAAGGACATGTGCACACTGACAATTGAATTTAATGCGGACAAGAGTGTAAACCCTAAATATAAACCTCCTCCAACGTTGAATGTACACCATGAAGTAAAACAAAGTAGTATTACCCCAATGCAGACGTCGTTGAATTGTCCGTTCATCTATACGAGCCACTAATGCATAGCCGGCTGCCAGTCCATGAACGTGCACTATGACAGTAGGGATGCGTTGTGGCAATGGCAACGACCAAGAGGGAGCTGATCCGACAGCAGACACAAAAGTTAAGAGCGAGTGGAAGATAGTGCTCCGTTCGGTAGAGGTGCAGTGGTGGTGATACCCAAACACATCCAGGGATAGTAACAGCACACCGTAGAGAGGCCTAAGTGGCATGTGTATAGGTCGGTCCAAGAGGAAACTTCTACACCTGGGTCGGTGATGGAAACACAATGAGGTTGAAGGTCAATGTCGAGGGGAATGCTCGTTCCTGAACGCTCAAGTCGTTGTGTTGTCTGGCCAGCGGTAGCGGTACAGATCTATACAGGTGTTAGGTAGTAAATTTGTAGATGACGGCAAACCTCCAGATGATAGCGAGTATTCGATCCAAACACCGTAAAATGGATATGTAAACACCTTTTACCACGGCCAACTCTTACACACAGTGGGCGCAACACCGTGCCTAGCATGCCTAACACCCAGGTTAAATACCAAAGGTCAACCCATTTCCTGGCATGGTCCTCTGCATGCGCTTGTTCCTCCTTTCCTACTACCACCCTTACCGACGCGACTGGCATCCAATTCATCGGAATAGCGTCACCACACCACCTAACCCTTTTCTCCGCCACTCCTCCTCTTTCACTTAGCGCGTCCTAGGTCTTCATTCTGAAATCCACATCGCGAACTTAACTCCAATAGCTATCATATGAGTGTAGCTAATCCAGCTGACCAAACAAATGCAACAGCACACGTAGGGGAGTAAATCTTGAACCAAAAGGAACCTTTTCAAAGACTGCTACCAGTATAGGTAGGCCTACCACCAGACCTGTTGTGCAGGGTCACTGGAGCAACGAGCACGGGGTGGGTCAAAGCTGGATATTAAGGGTACTCAAGAAACTAAACTCTGCCCAAAACACGTGAAAGCGCAGCAGTGAGAGGAACACCGAACATTCAGAGCAACTACAGACGAAGAGCAAGGCAAGCGCGGTGACGAGAACATCAACAAATCACAAAGCCTGAACGCAAACGAAATTGCAGTAGTCCATCGACAACTGCATGTACAGTACCTATGTAGTGTGTATCTTGCTGTAAGGGGGAGGTGGAAAGAGCAACCATCTTGAGAAGTACGTAGGTAGTGAAACAAAGAAAGGCGTGAACGAGAGACATAAAGCACTTAGGTGGGATGAGATGCCATGCGAACATGTGTTAATGTGGAGAGGAAAGAAAAGATCACAAGAGACACGAGTGACATGACGAAGCAAAGGGAACGGAACGAGGAAAGTCGGAGCCATCCCTGTTTCTGCACATTTCAACAATCGAGACGACGAGGCCGGGTGTAGATGAACAGAGATCATCGTATGGAAAAGATCGCGCAATGCAGGAGGAACAGAAAACAAGAGGAGTCGATTATCAGGCCTTCATCGCACCCACCCAGAGTAGCCAAGCCCATCTAGGACAACAGAGCGGAAAGCAAAAACATTGGCGCCATCCACGTCCAGAATACCTCATCAAACGTATATCATCAATCGAGACATAGCAATCAGCACACGACGCAGCATTTCCACCCCCCACTAGCAGAATCCCCAGGGGAGCCCATGCCGCTCCTTCCACTGCTCTTTCTCCTATGGTGCAACGCCGACGGTACACCCTCACGCATGAGCATGCTTGCACGAGTTGCGGCTTCAAACACGTCATCGACGCCCTCGATTTTCAGTGCCGAACATTCCTTATACGCACGCGCACCGATTTCATTCGCCACTCGCTCTGCCTGCGCACGTGAGACGTAGTTACCGATATCGGGGGAGTCTGGAGGCGGTCGTAGGTCGGCCTTGCACCCGACAAGAAGAATTGGGATCGTCGGTCCACATATACTACGTACTTCTTCGATCCACTGT
This sequence comes from Pisolithus marmoratus, assembly GCA_024613145.1. Taxonomy (NCBI): domain Eukaryota; kingdom Fungi; phylum Basidiomycota; class Agaricomycetes; order Boletales; family Pisolithaceae; genus Pisolithus; species Pisolithus marmoratus. Next base: position 184,295 of record JANFAE010000173.1, read on the forward strand.
GGTGTGCGAGCGCATTCGGCGAGCAATGACCGACCGCGAGTCGTAATTAAGACACCGGCATCGACCGATTAGAACCTTTTGACAAAGCTGAGAAAGGCACAGCACATACGTACCTTGACAGTGACGTTGTCGAGCGAATCCGGGGTGTCAATGGCAAATGCGATGAGAATGACATGTGACTTGGAATATGACAGTGGTCGTAAACGCTGCAAAGTGTGTGAGTAAGACGCATTGACAGAACGGTACAAAAACAGAAGGAAAATCGGTATCAAATGAGGTGGGATGATGGTCCCGTCGGCAGTAATCGAAGAGGATGGCAGAGACACTCACTTCGTACTCTTCCTGTCCGCTGCAAGCAGCACATGAGACAGAGTATGAGTTTAAAACTTTACTCCCCTGTCAGCAAAAAGAAGACACGAACGCAGTGTCCCAAAGCGCCAACTGCACTGGTTTTCCATCTAATCTGATCTCCGCAACATAATTCTCGAATATGGCTGTATATAGTGGACCGAGGCCCAGTCCCAGGGAGATAGAAGGTGTCGTAGCGATGACGCAGGCACATACGCACCGAACGACGGCGCAAATGCAAAAGAGGAAAGCAACGTCACAAGATCAGGCCCCTCTCACAACGTGGACGGGTACCAAAAGGAAATCCTTACTCGGTTGCTGTAGTATCAGGCAGACCCAGAAGCATGGATCAGCTCAGTTGGAACAGGAATAAATCAACAGAGACGCCACTCACGTATTCTTTTGGGAACTCCCCAAGCGCGAACGAGCAGAGAAGGGAGGTCTTGCCGCATGCACCTGTTTCGGGCCATACATGGGTGGCGCCATGCATGTTCAGATCCGTGCCCGTGTGCATTCGGAGTGCAGGAGACCGAGTGGCCGAAGGACCGGGTGACCGGGATGAAGTAAAGAGTTCATAGTTAGTGAAACACACTTGAGCATGCGCCTCCAGGGGCAAAGGGTGAGGTGGACTCACCGTCACCGACAATGACCAGCTTCCTGCGAATCTGGTATGTACAGACACGGGGTAGACACATCAGAAACTCGTCCGACGAGACAAGAGAAACGACCCCCGAGCGCGTACAGGGACTTGTGACGACATTATGTTCCTCAAACTTCGTCTCCTGGGCAATGGTAATAGGAAAGATGGAAGAAGAGACTTCGAATGCAGAGCTTGTACAGATCAAATGAGATCCTGTTCTTGGTCAGTCAACGAAGAAACGAGTCCGAAACGCCATGCCTTGGGTCGACCTTAGGCACGTATGACCTAACGGTCAGTAGTGACGACAATTACAAGTGAAAGTGATAATGAAACAGAAATCAGTCGTATTTGACCTGCACTCGTCAACGACACCAACGACGAAGACGCCAATGCGACGGTGGTGGACGGCGAAGAAGAGAGAACAGAGCAAGCGAAAGTGGCCTTGCCGAATCGCAGCAGGTCCAGATGATACCACACTAGTATTACGTAATGGACCTTTCATACATAGCCTCGCTCTCGGATTCGGTTCAGAACTGTCACCGACACGCAGATAAAGCACTACATCCACTACATAGAGTACATGGAAGAATAGTCAAAAGAACAATCAAGCTACTGGTTGCGGCATATCTCCTAGATGCTCGAGTCAACAAATCTGTGTGCAACAGCCAGATGATAAAACAAACCTGAATCTCCTTCTCGAAATGTTTGGCAATCTTGGATCGCTGCAACTTCTGTGCCGCCGTGACAAGTCCATTCTCAGGTGTCCATTCCTCCGCAGTCAAGATGACAGCCTCGAGCGTTTCCATAGACTTGAGGCCATTCTTCTTTCCCACCGCATTGCACTCTTTCAAGACGAATTCTTGCACCGCCTTGTTGTGGCATAGATCTGATAGAGGCGCAGCCGCGTCGACGCCACTCAACTTGCCCTCAAGTGCATGCCTCAGGTTTAACTCGTGCGGAATAATGATTGCAATGGGCTGCTTCGCCGCCGGGGATGCGTACACGCAAAGGTTGGACACGACGTTGCAAGACCTGTACACAGTCTCAAGTTGTTCCAATGCGATATACTGCCAAGCCACATCAGTCAGGTTCAACGCCCAAACGTAACCTTGCAAGGAAAAACTTACCTCCCCACTCTGAAGTTTTACAAGGTTCTTGATACTGGATAATGCCGTCAACACCTGGTTCGCACCCCTGACGTCATAGGCAACACTCACCGATCAATCAAAGATAACGTCCCGTCAGCGTTCCATTGCCCAACATCACCCGTTCGCAACCAACCATCCTTGGTGAAGATATTTTCGTCGTTGTTGAGGTCCGGACGCTTATAATAACCCTTGGTAACCGCAGGTCCCCTGATACAGACCTCGCCTTGAGGTGGATTATTGGTGGACTTGTACCCAGCTTCTGGTACATCCAGTAACTTGACCTCGATGGAAGGCGAAGGCAAGCCGACAGAACCATACTGCTGCAATTCGGGGGGGAGAATAGCACACATGGCACAGGATTCGGTCATACCATAACCTGTGGATTCGACCCTATCAGTACCCGCCCTGGCTAACCATTAACAGGGTCACTTGCCTTGGAGCATGGTGACAAGAGCGATACACAAGAACTCTTGTGTTTCCTTACTCAAGGCGGCGCCACCGCTCAACGCAAGACGCAGCCGACCACCTGTTGCAGCCCGAACAGTACTGAACACCACAGAATCCGCAACTTGGCTCAAAATTGGTATGCGATGCTTCTTCAAGGCATAGCCGAGGTTGAACAGATTCTTCTTCACCACGCCTCCCGCGTTCACCTTGGCAATGATACCCTTCTGAATCGCTTCCCAGACGGCTGGAACACCAACCATGATGGTAGGCCGGAAGGTGACGAGATCACCCTTGCAATTTCGGACGGACGCGTCAGTCAGCGTCTTGACACGGCCGTAGCCAGTCTTCATGCCGGCGGTGAATAGAGTGGCTTCAACGACGTATTCCAAGATATGAGCCAGTGGAAGATATGCAAGGAAAGAGTCGTCTGAGCGTAAGTGATGTCCAAGCAAGTGGAACACTCCACCGATAGCAGATACGACATTCGCATGTGTAAGAACAACACCCTTAGGTGCACCGGTGGTTCCACTGGTATACATGATCAGGGCCATATCGTCCTTTGCAGGTTTCCTGCTCTCCAGGATGTCGATGGGTTGCGACTTGCCTGTTTCACGAAGATTGTCAATAGAGACAACGACCATGTTCTCGCGTGAGTTACGGACATTGTCGAGCAGAGATGCGTCAGGCTCCCCATCGTAGACCACCAACCTCACGGAAGGTGTGTTCCTAACCACGCGTGCAAGCAAGGGGAAAAGGTCTGCATTGGTAAAAACGCCGACACAATTCGGCTCGTTAAGGGAATGCGTCAGCCCGTCCTCCCCAAGGGTATCATACGCCGTAGCCACGGGGGTAGCAATGGTAGAACACGCGTGCGACATGAGTTGCCAGTTTGCACTGTGAAAAGGTCAGCGCCACCTGTCCGACGGAAGGAGCAAGCGACGTACCTTGTCTGCGAGTAAATGTTGAATATGTCGTCCTTTTGTATTCCATGGTACAGCAGTCCACGAGCGAGTTCCAAGATTCGTTCTCTGACCTCGACGAAGGAGAGGTACTGGTAATCGCTGAGCTCGAAATACTTCCAGCACTTCTTCTCCGTTATTTCCTTGCCGCCGACCATCTTCTTGACCTCCTTTTCCTCTTCATGGATGGAAACGATGTTCCTCCAGCCTACGGCTTCCTTGCTGCCGTGCGTCCGTGCAGCGTACGCAATGATGTCTGGTATAACGTCGACGCCCTCGAACGGCTGTGTAATGAGTCTGTCCGCAGTAATTGCGACGCGCCGTACTTCTTGCCCATCGTCTGAGGGTATCACTACAGAACCTTTTCCAAAGTAGTTGCGTTGAGAGGTCATCGTGGTTGTTGCCAGAGTTAAGGGATGTTGGGTGTAGGGGCCGAATCAGCTAAAAGTACCTGTTCGGTTGTGGAGACGTTGCTTGGCACTGGCAGGTTCTCTGCACGTGACCGGCACCACTGAGCAATCACGTGTGCGTATTAGGGTCATGTATGACATTGAAGAAAAAAACTTTCTGGCCCCAGGTTGGGGTTGCACCAATGCACGCAGACCAACTCACGCTCCCCGGTAGTCAACAAAGGATATAATGATGGGGCGCCGCAACTTCTCTCAACATCATCATGATACTATCCACAGGCTGTGTGCACAGCTGCTTGTAACATACCTCGGCCGTCAACGTTCCGACACTTAAAAGGGTTATCAATACCCCCTGGCCTCGGCCTCCAGCATACTTCGCGGTGCCATTTCCCAGTCCCATCTCACCCCATCCCTGACCCACAGCCCGTCAGTCAAGTGGTTGGCAATGACAGAACCTTGTCACAATAGCTAGGCACACCGCACACTTCCAGGAGACCGGATACTAGGCCAACCTAATGTATCTCGGTGCTGTAGCAGTGTCAGAATTCGCCGCTATACCCTCGCCAAACATTCAGCTGCACAGCACTTGCCGTCTAGCAAAACCGGGCACGTCTCGATATTGGATGCTAGTCGAGCTTTGCAGAACACGACTCCATCACTGCAAACGCATTCCTGGACGCACTGATCCAATGCGGTGAAAGAGAGCTCCCAACTACCGTGCTTTTGTAGAAGTGGAGTTCAAGATATCGTTCTAGACACGATGAAGGTCTCAGCACTACCAGGGTAAAGAACTCACTAGTTGCAACCTCCAATGGAGCGTGCTTCCACTTTTTCCGTGTTGTCCCGTCAGATTTCCTCGTCCATATCCGTATCGGCAGTCGACAAACCCAAGGACACCCGGCTCGACTTACTTACGAAGAAAATAAAGACGATGTACGGCACACCATAGCAGAAACCGCACGAGGGTTGAACGTGTACTCGGCAGCTGGCAGCTTCTGCCACGAAGCATTTAACGACAGCCGGCGGGTCACCTTCGGGCACATGTAATCAACAAACGTTACATACAATGCTGCCCCGAAATATTGGGGAATCCCAGCTGCGACCCCGTGCAAGACATTTCCGAGGGGTTATCTCATTTGTCCACACCCAAAGGGGCACCAGCAGCGACGCAACCGAATGCGCTACCCGATCGGGTTTTGAGCTCCAGAAAGAAGCACGTAAGTTCATAATACCATTGCGCCTATCAAACACGAGGCACCCTCCATCGGTGACGTGAATACCGAGTGCGTAAGTCGCCTTGTGCTGAACAAAGTATGTAACTACCTACTGACAAGCAAGATCGCGTACCGAGATCCTGATTTGGACGGGCAAATTGCTATTCGAAGGACCCTGGCCGGTCACATCCGATAGCGGGTCTAACTTCTTATTGATCTTACACACCAGATAACTAGGCAAAGTCTAGTGGTGTTTGGAACAAAGGGAGACGGAGGTGGGGTCTACGATCATAAGAGTGGAGGTGCGCCCGCGACGCATTAGCGTTAGAATTTGACCTCAAGGTTCGAAAGCACATGTAGCCGTACTCGGGAGATACAGCGCCTTTGGCCGATTGAGTGTGCAGTGAAACGTATCCGACGGATCGTCGCCAACGAGGCTCCATGGAAATTACTGCGCAACGCGTGGAGACCATTCCTAAAGAGTGAGATGACGCACCTCGTGATGGTGGGATTCTTCAACGGAATGGCCACCGATCTGCAAGCTGCAAAGGACGAACATCTTATTCAAGTCACGTGAGCTGTCTCACCCTATAGAAATGGTGGCGGCGGGATGATCTCGAGCAGAGACGGCCATTGATGGCAAGATTAAGTGTGTCCATGCCAGTAGGCTAGCATGCCTCGAAAGTTCGTACCTGTCAGCATTCCAAGTCTCGTCTCCATAGCCGTGTTCCAGCCACATGTTCAGTCCAGAGGAGCGGTAAATCATGGACACGATGTACCTCATGCCATTCGCCTTCATTTAGGGAATGTACACCTACCTTGCCCAGAAAGCACTATGCAGCCTCATGGTGCGATTCTAACACACGTGAGTAGAGGTGGTAAGATACATCTAAGCGATCAGGTGGTTTCATCACGTACCCAAACCATTTGCCCATGCTAGACTAACTCAAGCAGGGGTGCCACCGCAACGGTAGCCTAGGCTGGATTGGCAAAGTCGTAGGTGTCGGCGGCAAGGCGTCAAGAGCGGAAAAGCAACAAATCGGCAGAAACCACGCACCCTACTATTCTGTATACGCCTTGTCAGGCTTCAAAGAGCCTGCCAGCTACAGCATCATCACCCGCCTTACTAAGTGTTTCCACTTCCAGTCCTGATGCGACGATGACGCACGTTGCATCATACCCAGAGGGCTCGTCCACTGATACTTGGCATAATTTGCCCCTTGCTCGTTACCAATACCTGAGCTACACGAGTAGCATAGATGCGGTCAAATAAAGTCAATGTCAATATCACTCGACAGATTCCAGATTTGATCGCTCCGTGTCTAGCTGTTCCTGTTATCCCAAATCAAATTTTCTCATGCTTGAAATATTATATTTGAGCCAAGAAGAGAGCTGCACGAGGCCAAGGGTATCTGGGGGATCAGGTCGACTGGATTCGGGAGCCCGGGACGGCACCCGTAAACACTGAAAAGGCAGGTGATTAGTCATCTGGACAGAATACTTGGGTCAGACTAATACGATATTGCGGTTGTGAGGGAGTTCAAGCTCATCAAGCCGAGAAGTCAGAGGTGTTACGATCGTGACGATGACTTCTTCATAAATCATACGCCGATCAGAACGTAGGGGACGGTCTTCTTTGGTGGGTGCATGAGAAAAGGAAGTCATTTATACAAAGACCACGTCACGAATCGCAGATGCCAGACGCCAGAGCAAGGGTAGAAAAGTACAATGGTACGGAAAGGCAAGTGCAAGGGCGGAAAACATTATCGATAGGTGTGGTTGGTTCGTAAAGTAGGAGTAGTGAGAAGGGCATGCAGAATCATTACGAGGGCAAACGGGGGCCCATCCCTGCGAACTGGCACCCCGTTGACCACTGGACACGTACAACAAATGATATACATACACAGAGATACGTACGGAAGTGACAGATCATTACACGTCAAGGATAACATTGCGAGAAGGGATGGAGTTGTCAAAAGACACCGGGTTTGAACAGTGGGACCACTAAGTTGTCTCTGTTCGTGACATCGACGCCGCGGAAGTATCCTACTTTCATATCAGAAAATGCAATTGTGACATGACTTTGCGACGGGTCTTACTTGGGCTTAGGTAGTACCACAATACAGTGCCTTGAACGAAGTTCTCGAGAGCGTGCAAGTAACAAGCGAGCTCCTTGTCTACGTCGGCCCCGAACGATGGCAACTTGCTCTTGAGTTCAACGTAATCATTCACCCGTTGGGCCAACATCTCTGTAAGGATATCAATGCCCTCTTGTAGGCCGACCTTCCGTTCATTCATTATGCAAAATACGAGATTTTGGTAGTCGCCATCAGATTGCTCTTTCTGAATTGGATACCCGTTGTCATCGGTAGCAAGACCAAGATCCAGACCACACTTACATTAAAAGAACAGAGGTCCTGTGGAAGTGCAATCAGCCGGAATGCAACGAAGGAGGAGGCAACGAGGTACGAACATTCGGCCACGTCATGAGGTCATTCGTAGCGTCAGACATAGCACGAATAATGGGGTGCTCAAAAACTTCGTCTGGTAGATCCAAATCCAAGGAATACTCGACAATGGCTGAGCAAGTCCCATCGGGTCAGCCACAAAGGGAGGGAAGTAAGCGGTATTGAAACCCACCCTCAACCATCGCCCCTCCGATGGTAGCCCGTCTCATGAGGATGAATTCGTCAACAGAGGGAATACGGTCCTGTGATCGATTTCGAGACTGTGTCACCTGGGAACCGCTCCATTCTTCCCAGGCACGGATGAATCTAAAATGGGTCTCAGATATCAAGTAAAGTAAGAGGAGTTGTCGGATGAATACCGTTTGTATGCGCCAGGCGTAGATGTTTCGCGGAAGCGTTGAAGGAGACTGTTAGGGAATTAGATTATGTCACGAGCATAACGTGACACGCCGAGCACTTACTCGTAAAACATAGCTGCATAAGGATATTCGGGACGAGGAGCACCAGGCTCGTTCACGACGCGAACAGACACTTCATGGCCAGCTTGGACGTCATCAGGTCTTGACTGGAGGTCCCCTTCGTCAGACAGATCGTCAGTCTGCTCGGTGCCTGATCAGTCATGGACATAGGAAGACGCCTTTAACGCGTACAGAGAAAGCCCAGAAGAAGAATATGAGACAAGTGACGAGGTGTTTGAGGTCGGCATCAGGGAAACTTAGGGCAGCAAAGAGATCAAATTTGCCGTAGTTGAGGAATTTAGACTTCTTTCTGTCATCGTACAATCCAATACTGGGGAAAGAAAGGGTCGCTTTCATGCAGGAGAGGGAGCTGTTAATTGAAACAACGAACCTGTCAAACCAAGTTCGCGCTTCGCGGTCTGCCTCTGCCTGGTAGCGGTTGACTCTGAGTTCACATACGCGACCCGTGATGGCGGCAAGATCCTGGAGACAGAATTGCGATGGAAGGGCAGGGGAAATCATTGCGACCTTGAGACAAGATGGAGAAGAACAAATAGTACAGCTCAGACTTGCTGAGAGGAGGGGATGATTGGGCTACACTTGGCGCGAAGGAGGAGGAGCACCCCGGGCCTACTTATTCAAATCCGAACAGAGAGGAACAGCATTATCCGAAGTAATCCTGTAGAAAGAAAGAACATTATAAAAAAGACATAAATTACAGATGGCGGCGCCCACCAACTAATCGCGTAGTACCTTGAACATCATGACACATTACACGTGAAGGAAGACCAAGAACACCGTGTTTCTTTTTTGTCCTAGTAGGCGACTATGTTGTTATCTGGACAGCGACGACGAAAAAGTCATGTCCTTACCCGCATGGCGGTGCGTCATGGCTTAAGATGGTTCAATGGCCAGATTGCGATCTGGCATCCAACCGTCCACATCATGGACTTGCAGGATTGACGATTGCTTCCATGCGAATCTTGATTTTGCCAAGTTCCGGGGCGGCGTCCATTTCCAAAATGGATGTGAGCTTGTCTCACTTGCCCATCGAGAGGCTCAAGGGCCCGGTAATACACGGTGCCCATAAAAATTTCGCAATAACATGTTCCCGAGTTTGATGAGATGAAAATCCGACACGGCCGCGGATTGAGCGGGTGGAACGGCGCAACAGGTCACAACTCGGCGAACACGAGGCTGGCTGTAACGTGCTGTCAACGTAATGTTAACCGACCATTGGCAGTGGCGAGAGATTCTTAATAATCCAAACCGTGATGGGCCGTTCCGAAAAGATCGTGGATGGACGGGTTGCATGGATATGAGCAGTATCAGATCTTCGACGTATGAGCTGTGTGTGGCGTGAGCCGGTATGTATTTTCCGCCGCCTTCCATAGAAACGAATATCTGTTCCAGGTAAAGAAGGCCATCAAGACCATTTGCGATATCTTGTCATGTCTGCAGTCAACTTATTTGCTCTCTGCATCAAATCCGGATAGGACTCAAACCATGCAACTTTCGCGGGCGAATGACACAGAGTTCATTGTTGATCGCCACTAAGTTCTCCTGGCCGCCATATTACTTACTTGACCATATACTAATGGCACGTATAAGTATCCAGGGTCCGCAGGCAGGGCAGCGTGATTTGACATTGCCGCAGGGACTGGCGATATAGCTATACAAGGCTATTTTTCTCCAGCCGCTCATTGAACGTGTACCGTATGCATGCACACTAATCCTCTTGCTCCATTTGTCTGCGTGCCCCTGCCCGTCCTTGCCTCGCTTATGCGTCATCGATTGAACCACCGTACATACTACTACCACTTACCATGCGGTTGTCCCCATCCCCCCACCCCCCAGTAACTGTCGGATATCATGGAAGTTACCGGTTCAACGACTAGGCCATGATCTACTCACGGGTGAGACAAAAAAATGTACCCATCACCGATGTTGTACCATTCTCATATACGCTCCCCCACGGGGGCCTAGATCGAGCCTAATGTAGGAGAAATCAAGGGTTCCTCTGAACCGCCATTCTTGTGCTTAAAAACCGTCAGTGATATTTTAATCATCATCGGCAGTGGGGTTATGTACGATTCGGGAAACTCTCTGCCGTAGGACTGGCTACCATCATGTCATCCCGTGGGTCTCTCTAGTCCCATTAATTGACCTTCTGCGCTCACGGCACGCACACCCTCATGGCAGTTGCCCAAGCCTTGTGACATTTGTGGGCGACTTGATGCACTAGCACTGTCATTGCGATAGTCATATGGTCGCATAAGCGGGTTGTATCGAGCTCGTTAAATACCACGCCACGTACATGGGCGGCAATGATACAAAGGCAAAGGCAAGTGATGAAAATGAACGATTACCATTATAATATGCTTTATAAAATCGACTTGTGTTCACAAATCCTCACGTCGGACTTTTCACGGCAAACACCGCAGATCAAGACAAGCGGCTCTCGAAGCAGAAGAAGACACGTATCTTTCCCCCTCCAGGCATAGCAGGTGCGCGCAGAAGTCTTCTTCCGATAACGCTCTTGCTCTGTAACGGAAATTAATCCCGCGAGGTCGTTCTAAACGTAGGAGCCGTGGCGGTGATTGTGTCACTCGTTATTTGCATGCGCTTATACCTTCTACCTTTGGTTGGTGTGAGATAGATTTTGGGAAGCTTTGGGAATAGCTTTCGGAAGATACACACTTCATCAAGATCATGTTTCTTGTCTTTCGCAGGGATATTACTGCTGTCCGGAAATCCCAGAAGTGATATTTGCGATGCAGTCCGTTCGTGATTCGTCCACATTTGCACGGGTGATATTCACAGGAAAACGACCACCCCATTAGAAAGGGTGTCAATATCTCGCTAGTCCTACAGCATGTTAAAGGACCTGGATTTTACTCTTTGCGCCCGAAAGTCTGGTTGCGATGTAGCCATTACAAATGCGGGTATGCATGCAAGGTGACAACAGAAGCCATCTCGTCAGAGCTACTCTCCTGCTGCGGCGCCGTTCGCAACGTGCTCTCTGATGCGACCTAACCTCTCAGACCTTTCTTTTTCCGTACGAAAGGTGGGTCCGGAGGAAGAGCTCAGAAACACTCAGGAAGTAGCCGACCAGAAAAAGTTTCGGGAGTCCAGAATAACCGATGAAGCCTTAGACCAAAATCGTCGAGGCACTACATACCAGCCTCCTAGTTTCACTTGTTTGCCAAACAGTTGGACCTGTCCTGATCCGCCCACTGCAGAAGTTCTTCCGTGAGTGGACCAATCGAAGGACCGCTCCCATACCCAGGATGGTACGCTGCAGAGGCTGGTCCCTTCAGCCTGTTTCAATGGGTAGAAACCTGTGCGTCCGCAGAAATTAATACTGTCTGCCTCCTCATACACACCATGAGCGAGTTTCGCACCAGTATTCGGCAGTTTACTTCCGAGCGCAATCTGATTATCCTGTATGAGCAACGTGATCAGTCCCGCTGTCAAGACCCCAGGCCCTCCCAACGCCCTCGTATTGCTCAGTCATTTCTTACTAAACAGACCATGACCAGAACTTGAGAAAGTGGAGACCGATAAACGCTATTAATTCGCTGGATTCGAATTATAAGACCTGTGCACCAGATTGACATTGACACTACAGGGGCCAGGCAGAAACCATAAGTGTATCTAGAATGTATGGCTTACACTGCCGACGGTACCGGATATAGTGTTAACCCCGGTTGATAAGATAAAGATAAAGAGATAAATATCACGGTTATGGTGATTTGCTTCCGCACACGTCGGCAGCTATGTAGCCACAGGAGTATAACTGCATTGCATGCAAAGGCAGGGACTTACAAGGTTAGGCTGAGATGAGGTCCATATCGTTCGCTGCGACATGTCAAGATCATATATTAAGATTGGCGAACCTGATCATCATCTGGTCAGTTCAGGCTGTGCTAGCTTGAAGTGCCTTAGTGACCACTTAGGTTAGATGCAGTTGTATAGACGAAGGGTGACTAGCTAAGATCACCAACCATACGGATGTCCACCGCCTGCCAATTCTGAGCCTAATGCAGGTCTTTAACCTGACAGAACTTTAGTTATCGGTGTATTATCCTTGACTCGCAGGCTGTAGACCAGCATGGTCTTCACCGGTCATCAACATTCAATATGAGAAGCATGACGGATATGGTCAAAGGGGTTGTGCGGGTTAGAAACTGACAACCGGACCGTAGAGAACGTTCCGCCAAATGCTGCGCATGAACTATGTCTTCTACTCCAAGCTCAAAGTTACGCACAATTCGGCTTCCTGTCAGTTTCAGGTGGCAAAGCTGACCCAGCACGATCAGCGAGCCACAGGGTGTTACCACCTAGCAATTACGCTGCATCAGAGAGCAAGAAGGCCGGTGCAGAAGAGCCCCCGTTCGTACCTTGGGTGCAGCCCTCATACACCTATCTAGGGCATAGTATGGTGAGCAGGTTATCACAGGATGGATCGCAATACCAGGGGTCAGCAAAAATCGGACGTACAAAGGCCCGGTATTATGATAAACCGACAATTTGCGATGACTAATGGATGATCAAAGCGCAGCTTACTCGGCTGCGCTGGAAAGCAAGCCACTGACGCACGATAAGCCTGACCAAACATCCCGGGAGTAAATATGGGTGAGGGAGTGGACCCAAGGGATCTACTGAGTAGGATCCCACTCTCTCGCATTGTAACTCAGTGGGCTTCGGGTGAGAGCCTTGCACCCTGTACGACCACGTGGACTTTGTATTTGCTGTCCAACGGACCACATGCAAGTCGGTGAATGGGAAGTTCTGATCATAAGATGTACGTAAGTACACCACGCGAGTCCATACGCTTTTGCATGCACAACTACTGCGTAGCCTCCAAACACCTGTGTTCCGCCTCCGTGAAATTGACGACGTTCCAGATGGCATTAAGATACTGTCAATCTGTTGAGAATCTAGACTGTAGCAACGTAATATAATCAACTTACGTCTGCTTTCACATTGTAGTACTGCCGAACAAGTCTAATCAGACGATTACCGGTGCCCGAGTCGGAATGCTCACCTGGAGATAGAATGCCTAAACAAAGAACATTTAGTATGCTTCTAGAATTAGGTATGTTATAACATACATGTTCCCAGATGTCAATGCCGATGATCGGAACGTGTGCTGCAACCGGGTCGTGAGCCGTGACATACAGTCTATGACTAAGCCGCGTACAGATGAGGGGGTCCTGGTTAGGCGTAGTTACAATCTCGAGTTTTTCAGTTGCTGGGTTATAGCCCTAACGTAGAGCTGAGAGGACGTGCAGAATAGGCTGACATGATGCTTACCAGCCACCCCCAACCACTGCCTTGTATCGCAGCAGTAGCAGCGTTGAATCTTTTTTTGAAGTTGTCCACCGATCGGAAGTCGCGTTCCAAAGCATCTTTTAGGGGCCCTTCGGACAACCTACCACCGCTTTCGTTGACCGGGGAAAGATTTTTCCAGAAGAGGGAGTGGTTGATGTGGCCTGTACCACTACCTGTCAGTGGCATTCCCTTGATACCACTGTCTTGCTTACCGCCACCATTGAACTTGAGAGCAGACTGCAAGGCGATTTTCTCTTTTGTGGAAGTCGACTTGGCATACGCTTCTTCGGCAGCGTTCAATCCATTAACGTATGCCTGGTGATGTTTCGTGTGGTGCAGTTTCATAATCTGCTCAGAAATGTGGGGTTCGAGAGCCTGGCATGTCCATTTTCACTTGGGTGTCTCAGCCTGTTCGACAGTACCCGATACCACTCACGTTGTAGGCATAAGGCAGCTCAGGAAGAGTATGCAAAGACGCACTACGAGCCACAAACATGCGAGTTAGAGCAGGTCTCAAGGCATTTCTGGCGATGGACAACATGTTGGTGGTTCGAGCGAGGGCGTTACTCCAGCGACGACGACGTCGAACCGCCCACAATCAAACGTCATAACTCCCATACATGTGTCACGTGATCGGTGAAATGGGTGAAGAGGTGAACCTACAATATGAGGACTCAAAGTAGGCAAGTATTACTATCTCCCCATGAGGTTGAACAAAAATGAAGGTGTTTCAGTGATACCTTTCGCGCTCGCGCGAGCTCTTAGGCGACAGTGCCAGTCGGGTGCCACCCGACATCATCACGACAGCCAAGGTTTTGGTGGCGTTACCGGCGATTATGATGGTGCAATTTCATGAAATATTTGTATCATACTCCCTGGAATCCTCGGGGCCACATCGCAAACTATGAATTGTGTAGTACGAGGGGTAAATGGATACCCACAACTTTGCGGTGGAAGGTCTTCCAATCATCAGATTTAACGACGTGGGTATATCAATAATATCGCCCAGGCCCTCCCTGTGCACGACATCGCAACGGTGAAATAGGTTTCCATGCAGAAACAGAACACTCGCACTGCTAAACATTGCTTCCAGAGAGCCGAGGAAGACTTGTGTACCCCCACCGGATGTGAAGCAACCTTCCGCGGTTAACGCGGTAAGTAGGGAATGCCCATGGGTGTATGTGCGGAAATATTGGATGGACACGAAAGATCTTATGGAGAACCGCCGCCTCGCAGATTCGATCGGAAAGTGGGGAAGACTTCTCTGAAATCTCGACGGTCCTAACATGTACTCTGAACCGATTGTTCACATCTGATCCGAGGAATCATATTTACAGTAATGCTTACAGCAGGGGGAAAAAAACTTAGGATATTCTCGGACAGGAGTGAGACTTAATATTACTTACTACATAACCTTTGAAAGGACGACGTTTCATAGACCATTTACGGTCGACCGGCATCATTCATTAGCCCTCGGCAGATTGCGCCTTTGTCAGCCTGTGTCTAGGCGCTCAAGGAGTGCAGACCATGGGAATACGAGGACCGTGCCAGTTGCCGCGTGATATGAGCCTAGGGGGCAGACCTTCTTGGCCACATCCTGTCCGCCGCCGCCGCCACCGCAGCAGCACATGACATCGGTGGATATATGCGCACTGCTTATCAGAACCCCATATACGAAGCATGGGATGTAGGAACGTGTGTGGAATGATAGGGTTGGCGGAGAAGAAGGAAAAGAACCCGCCTGCCAGTGTGGCTCGAGGAGAGTCGGTGCTACTTTACAGTAAGGAACGACGTTTCCAGGCGTATCTTGCACTTTGTCGCAGTATGCAACAACTCACCATCTCTCAATATGAGTGTGAGTGATTGGCGCGCACGATACGGTTGCTTTCCACCATGAACGTGACAGGTTGACACCTCTCGAATTCCCACTCTATCATGATGACGTCGAGGTTAACCTGACGGTGGAGAACAGGACCGTACTACGACTGTAACACGTATTAGTGAGCGTGCGGCAGTGTCATCACCACATGGAGTGCGTGTAAGTACTTATGTATCTCGGTTTGACTACTCTAGTGAGCCAAAACCAGGGCGGTAACAAAGTACGTATGTACCTGTATGATCATGCTCCGTGCGCCGAAGCGCCGAAATTATGATTTTTGATTGAGTTTCTCTCAGGATTCCTTACAGTGAGCGCCATCACTGATAGTACACGTAGTTCTTTGTCATTACTATGTACCTATCTTTCTGGCAATTAAGAGCAATCATGATGATCCAGGGACAGAAAGAAAACAAAAGATGGAGTCGAACGAAAGACGAATGATAACAGACCAGAAAACATCGAAAAGGAGGAAGCAAGAACGAACACAAACATAAGTCAAAAGAAAGTGAGAGAAACAAAAAGTAATAATGATTATTATGCAGCGGGTCGAATCAAACGTCCACATGAGAGACAACAGAGAGACAGAAGTGCAAGAAAGGGAGAAAATGACATGGTCATTTCACCTCCCCCACCCATTGCTCCCAGCTCTTCCTCTTGGTCTCGACGATGCACTCCATGACCTGTCGCGCTCCCTATCTAGCCTGTCGCGATCCGCTGACGGTCCTCGAGGAATGTACTGCGATTCCTGAGTACGGTCTAGGAGGTGGAGGTGGATAAGAAGACGGATGTGTGTATGACGATTGGTTCATGCTTCCCCTGAGTGCACGTGGCCCACTAGGCAATGGCCGGGGAAGGGCGTTCGTACTGACTGAAGATGGCCCAGGACCTGAGCCTGGACGCGGGGGTGGCGGTGGTTGGGGTCGCCGAGAGGACGAGGGACGCAGGGCTATATCCTGGTGATGGTGGTCGAGGCGCTTGAAATGATCGTGGTTGCGTCGGTGGCGTATGCGAGCGGGGGGACATAGGATTTAGAGGATGCTGAATTAAGGATTTCTCCAGTCTTCATGAGAAACTCGGCGAGGACGTTGCAGAACCCTGATAAGTAGCACGAAGATATTGGCTTTGGTGGGAAGGGGTAGAGGTAGAAACGGAGGTGGCGCGGGAGTTGGACGTGGACGAGGTGGACATGAACTAGGGTAGGGGTGGGAGTAGGAGAGGGGCAACAGAGTAGAAGTGCCGCTGTCAACATGTTTGTTGAAGCCGCGAGGCTGTTCAATGGCGGGGGTGGGGGATCAGGCGCAAAGCTGACAACGTCATGCAACGATCATCGGCTCCGGTAGCCCCATTGGGTAGAGCGTGTTCCCTAACATCAAACTTCTTCAGTAGAGGTTGGTCAGCGGCCGGGCTACCTTTCTTCTGTGTCTGGATCGCTTGACTCTCGTCGGGGACGCGCAACGGCGTAAGCGGTGGTAGTGGAGGGGGAGAGGATTGGCATCCGTCCGCAATGACTGTTGCTTGCTGGCACGACTCAGGTTCGTTCGATGATGACGACTCCTGAAGATCAAGGGAATCTGAGTAATTCGCCGGGGAGCGATGTGATCTTGGAGCATGTGAATGATATCTCCGGCTGGCGCCCACAAGTATTCGGGTCTTCATTCGCCTTTCAGGTCTACATCAGGCACAGTCGCCGAAATTTGTCGTTCACCACGGCCACAGACACGTTCGTCCGGGGTAATGGTAGCTCTGCTGCGGGCTCAACGCCCGTACTTCCAATTTCGTCCCCGCCGGGTCCTGGGCTAGGTGGCAGCGCCAAATGTGGGGGACTAGCTGGAGACAGTATAACCTTCGCCGCCATTTCCTCTTCGCGTTGCTTCTTCTTTCGGAGGACAAAGTCTTTAAGTGACATCTTCACTTTGGGAGGCGGCGGGGGTGACGGCACTCTCGCAGGCTGCCGTGGTTCAGGCTCGGGCTCAGATTGGTGTGGTGTAGCCGTATGTGGAGAGTGGGGTTCGGTGTGAAGCGTCTCCGGTTCCGGCGGCACATTTACTGATTCAGGGGGTGGCTGGGGTTGTTCATCATGTGGACCGGATAAGGATGGAGCGTCAGTGCGGGGAGACGTGTCACCGGACCGATGCGCAGGATGTTCACCATCAAAGTGCTCGGATACGTCCCCTGACACATCGACATCCATGCCTCATTCACCTGTCCAAGCTCGTTTCTTCCAGTGTTAGTGTCAATGGTTATACCATCAAGCCCATCCACACCCCCTACGACATCCACCTCGTCTTCGACATCTCTTTGCACGCCATTGACATCCTGCCCGACGCTTGCCAACGGCGGCAGCCCGCCTAGAACTTCAGGGGACACGAACCTCACGCGATGTGTTTCAATGCTGGACGCATGCTTGTCATCTGGCTCCTGCGAGTAGTCAGGGTGTGCGGCGGGCGGTATCACGCCATCCCAGTGGGACTGCGCTTGAAAGTATGAGGGTACGTCTGTAGAAGCAGACGGTGGTTGCTTTTCCACTGTCGATCGTCCGAAGATATAGAACTGAGCGACACGGCCCGTCCACCGCTTTGCGATATCGCGTAGTACCGCATCAGGTGATAACAGCGACAGCTTCGAGAAGGGTACAGAGGGTGACATACTTGCCAGCGTGTGTATGTAAGGCGGTAACGGCTGCTGCTGAGGCTGAGGCTGGGACATTGCGGGCTGTAAAAGTTGTTGCGCCGATGTCAACGCAGAGGACGATGCAGGAACAGAAGCTTGCACCGCCGCCGTCGCCGATACAGGTGCGATGGGAAGGTCGCTTGGTGTTGGCGGGGAACTTGTCCGTGGAGAGATGATCGGCATATTAGGAGTCGGCGGCGTTCGCGAAGGTAACCAGCGTGGTGGCACTATGCTCGGTGTATCTGGTAAATTCCTCGTACTCGTATTCGGCACTGGCGGCGTTGATGAGACATGATGATGAGGCGAGGAGCTTCGCACT